>LPNX010275007.1:518398-578319 GCA_001517045.1 Pseudotsuga menziesii | reverse complement strand
ATATAAGTGGTTCACCATGGAAGCCCAATTTTACACCATGGCTGTGCCCACTCCAGAAATATCTTATACTTGTTAGGCAAGTATACATGAACTTGGGAAACATTAATCACGATAAACGGCTCACCAGATTAATATTTCATTACATACAAAGCGTCCCAAAGAGAAAATGTCTCTAACAAGATTCGAATCTGGGTGGGAAGTGCAATAACCAAGTATCCCAACCACCCAAGCTACACCCAATGGACACACACACACACACACAAACATAGACTAGAAAAACATGATTTAAAAATTATGAGGTAAAAAAAATTTCTCACATACCTCCCCCCTCCCTTCTCCCTCATGATGGAGTAACTCAAACCACCCATCTCAACAATGTTCTGCATAGGCCTTGGCATCTTTAAGTCTCATTGATTCTACTTCAATATCTGTTTTATAAGAAAAACATGCACAAGAACAAGCACTTGCTCTATGTCGATTCATGCGCACATCAACCCCCATCAGAGCATGTTAGCATTCATATTTTCCTTGGGCTATATGAAGGAAACCCCGAGGTAAGCACAAAACCACTTTTGATTGTATTCTGACCCTATACAGTCATAGAGGGATCTCTCAATGATATCAAATCCTTATCACTCAAGATATTCAATAATTGACAGTTGGAAGGTCATATTTTTGATAGAACAAGTTTTTTTTATAAAAATTGGCAAGACAACCTTGAAAGAGGCCATTGGGAAATGGATTCAATAATCAGACATGAGTTGAGTTGTAAGGGGTTGGGGTTTGAAAGAATAAGGGACAAAGCCATGGTAGACACCATTTCCTCGGTCTTGAGGCATTTACAGGTTGATTAGCAAACAAAGTAAGACAAACAATTAAACAAAGCACCTAACTAGGGTGAGTTCTGTAAAAACTTTAGCAGAAAATGCTTTGGAATGTTTGAATCAATGAAACTAGAGCATCAAAGACGAATTCTGATTCATAAAACTACTATTCAAACATGAAAGAAACACAAAATAAAGTGGGAAACTGGAAAAACAATCACATAGAAGATAAGTTACTGAGAAAAGTAGTGGCACAAGAATCTCTGCCATGGAAAGTTTCAACATCTCTTCCTTGCAACTTTATTCATTTTCAGAAATTGATGCTATTACAATGAAAGAGCCTCTCTTCTCTTGAAAGTTCAACCCTAAATATATCCATTACATTTATTTAATAAAACACTACATCTACCCAGTGTTAATTTCGAATTCTAACTTCTTTCCTAAAAATAGAAACAGTTACAAACAGAAAGACATGTTTAACTGGTTTCCTGCTTTTTTGGAGGTAGATTCCTAATAAATAAGCTTCAAATCCTCGCTTGTATATATAAAATGGTGACATATTTGTAAGAACCAAGAGAGGTATTTGTAACTCAACCTGTTCCCAACAAAACCCATGTTTCCATTTTTCTATATTCCTATCCAACACCTCAGAATATGCATTTGAAATTGATGACAAAACAAGAATTTGAAATTTTGGAAAAATGCACTATGATTCTCACTTCGATTCTCCAAAACCGTCACACCTATGTAAAACCTATTTTTTTTTTTTGTATATGAGCCCATGTTGAAGAAAAACCTCCTTTGGTATTTTAAAATTCCTCTTCGTTTGGCGTAAAAAAATTTCTGAACTTACTGACTTAAAATGTCATTCCGAGAAAATTAAACTTCTTCACCTACTTCAATTGATGTTTGATATGGTGTTTGTATGTTCTAAAGTTGAACTTGATTATCTAAAATATCTGATATGTCCATCTCATTTGTATCTTTGTCATCAACTGCACCTAGGTCTTTCCTTGTTATGTAGTTACATTCACTGTGAGTTTTCCCATATTCCTTAATCCTTCTTGCCTTGGAAACATAAAATATAACATATAATAATTCCCAAAGTGTGACTACTCCAAATGAACCAAAGAGCATGGAAGCTCCAAGAAGTTCCTGTAGCAATGACCTAGATAAATGGAAAGTCAGCAACTATGGTCACGATGAAGCGATTGGAAAGATAAAGCAATAACCTTCCTCAATAAACACCATTATTCGCTCCTTTTGGTGAGATTATGGTAGCATGGCTCAGTTTGTTGGTTGATACCACTCCTCTCTCACTATGATGATGTGAAATGACAATGGAGCTATTGCAAACCTGCAAGACCTAGATGTATTCAAACTATGCATCACTGAAACACCTACTTGTAGAAATATGTCCCATGCACAATAACCAATTTCAAAAGAGGTTTCGGCTGCCATAACAAGCGATTTTATTTATTTATTGTTTTAATTGGTGAAATAGGATTCCACTCAACTCCTTGGATGTTAACCTACCTTTCATTCCTTCAAGCGGAATATTTATAATCCATCGATCTATTTGTCAAAATAATGCTGCCTTGACACGTGTCTTGGAGTTACCTACGCGTAAGAAATTTTGCTAGGGTTTTTGATCACTAACCTCACTACATTTCTATCAGCGGAATTTTTAAAGACCGTTGATCTGTCTGGCAACTTGATGCTGCATCACCACGTGTTAGGATCCGCATGCTTCATAAAAATTCTGCTAGGATTTAAAAAATCAAATTCCCAACATTATATCTAGTGGATAGTTCTACGTCGTTGGATGATATATGGTTCTTACCTGTACCGTTGATCCACATTCATTTTGTAGTAGTATAATTAGCAAAATGTAATTTTTCGAATGGTCGCTTCAAATCCACATTGTGGATTTCCTTCTTCTTCGAATATTCCTGTTTGCTTGTCCAAAACTCAGGTGCATCCTTCATTATCCCAGCAATAACTACACTTACCGGGTACACCATATGATTACGCCTTGGGGGATCCTCAATTTGAAGTCGAAGTCCATTTTTGTTACCCTACAGTACTACTTGAAGATAGAGCTCATGTATTTCTTTCTCCAAGAGACTTGGAAAACCAGGATACATTGTACTTCCTCCACTAAGAATGATATGTTGGTATAGAGACATACAGTTGTCTATGTCCATTTCCTGAATTCACCGAAATACCATATCTTCCACCATTTCCTTAAACATCTATGAGCTCTGTCGTGAATAGGGCTTCAGGTGCTTGAAAACGTTTAGTACCATCTTATATCACCCCTCTATCTGGAAACCTATAATTCTTAACCAAGATAGTTATTTCAATTCCTAACTGGTACTTATGTTTGTATTCATAACTAACATAGAAGAGTTTCTCCTTTACTTCCCTCACAATCTCAAAAATTTCTGTTCTATTTAACGCATATCGACGACGAAGAAGAATATCTAAAAGATATGAGGTAAACTGACGACCAACTATATTCATACATTTTGTGAGATGTGGAAAGGAATAGCCATCCACAATAAGAACCACATGGGTTGCAACATGACCAGAGTCTACAACAAAACCAGTCAATAGCCCTTGGGCATACATGTTAGAACAACTTGAATTTGGATAAAAACTCCTGCAAAGTTGTAATTCTCAAACATAGTTTCAATCATTTTTTCATGGTTTTGAAGGATTGAAAGTTGGAACTGTCAATAAAATTTTACGCTCTGACGGATCTATCTTCAACTCATTTTAAAATGCATGATCCCAAATGTATCCCATGTCCTCCCAGTTTTGGATGATACTAATTATTAACAGTATAGGAGATATCAAGCTGATTTTGAAGATCTGCACATGCTTCTCCTATAACAATGTCCTTTTATGATTCTTCTACCAATGACTCTTCATATCACAACATTGTTGAACAACACGACCAATACCAGTAAACCAAGCATAACAAGTTTCTTCAACACAACCAGTCTTCTCACAGTTTTCTACACACGGCCTATAAAGAGGATCAACATCACCAACACTTGCATAGGATGCCACCACCGAGCTTAGAAGGAGTACCAGCACGTGAATAATCAAACCCAACATCCAACACTGATGCTTTCTTTCTTTAACTGCGTTTTTGTATTTTTGTAATGGGGGAAATATCCCACATTTACCAATTGAAACTATATCCACCTGTTTATATACACCAACAATGGTACCATCCGGCGAGGCATTGAGAAATATGGATGCCCCTTGTGGGATCCTCCTCCATTGACCTTGATACTTGAGTTTTTACAACGATCTTTAAGCCCAAATATATAAATCCATAGTTTATTATAAAACCAATTTTTTGAACTTTATCAAAATGAATAAAAAATTTCCCCAATTGTAAAATCTCTCATTTTTAACCCAAGAAACTTTAATTCCAAATAATAAAAATTTTCCTATATTTTGAACTTTATCAAAATGAATAAAAAATTTCCCCAATTGTAAAATCTCTCATTTTTAACCAAAGAAACTTTAATTCCAAATAATAAAAATATTCCTCTTCTTTTACCAAAAAGCCTTTAAAATTCCTTCTTCTTGCCAAGCTTTTATGATTGACCAAATGAGTAAATCCATAGTTTATTATAAAACCAATTTTTTGAACTTTATCAAAATGAATAAAAAATTTCCCCAATTGTAAAATCTCTCATTTTTAACCAAAGAAACTTTAATTCCAAATAATAAAAAATTTCCTCTTCTTTTACCAAAAGCCTTAAAAATTCTTTCTTCTTGCCAAGCTTTTATGATTGACCAAATGAGTAAACCTTTGATGCTGTCAAATCATCGTTGAAATTTTGAAATAGATACAATGATAATACTAACTCTTGCATGAATATAATAGTGCTAACCACTGGCTCCAATTGGCGATGTTATTCTCCCTACGAGGTAGCAAAGAACCCATAGACCAAGTGCTTAATCTATTGGGTTTCTTCCAACATTTACTGAAAACCTAAACCTATTTTGACTTGTAACCATCACTTGAAACCATTCTGCAAACAAATCCCACTCTGTAACCTATAACCTGTCACCCATTTTTTCTCTAAAGACTGAAAACAACTGTAAACTACAAATTTGAAATTGAAACTGAAATTGAAACTCATGCTGAAACCAAACTGAAAATTTGTTGAAATAAATACTCACCATGTCGATCTTATTCACACCTACCTACCTTACTTTACCAATCACAACACCCAAGTCAAGTAAATTTTGATTTCCAATGAACCCAACCAAGCATTGATCTGATGATTGAGCTTCTTCATCATGCTCGATCCAAATTAGACCTAAAGAACATAATGGTAACAAGATATGATAAAAGACTTGATCTTTACTACAAACACATAACCAACCATTCCCACTACAAATTTTTTCCACATAATCAACCACCAGATCATAAATAACATAACAATATTCAAAAAATAATTTCAACAAGGCTGTTCAAACTGTAAATTCTCTTGCACACTGTCAAACTGTTCTTCAAAAGAACCTTGAAGAATGTGTTCATGAAATTTTTTAATGAAACATCAACAACTTCGTTCAAAATTTCAGAATTTAAAACTTGATTCTCGCTATGCGCTTTAGCAGAAATATCATTCTTTTCTTCAATAAAATCAAGCGAACAAAATATTTCTTGACATAAAAATTCTTAATTTGAAAGACATAAAGAAAATTTCAATTGAGAAACATCATCTTCTTTTTGGTGATTAAATTTCTCATTGCAAACTGCTGGTTTTTTCATATGCTGGGATTGATTGTATGATTGCTCCTCTTTCTCATCATCCATTTCTAGAAAGTTTATATCTTCATCCATAATCTCAAATTTCTGTTTTTGATTGGAGACTCTAAATATTTGTTTCAATAATTCAAATGAAGAAAGACACAATGGAAAACAATCACCTTCAACATGCTTACTATCCACCCTTTTTTTAGAATTTTGATCATGGATTGCAATCATATTTTCTCCATTAATTAGCTCAGAACTTGCAAGATATTCAGCTAGTTGTTTAGGTACATTATCCAAGTTGTCATCCTCATATTCATCTTATATAGGAAAGCTGAAATTTTCTTGAATACCATCCATAACAGAATTTTCAACATGTTGATTGCAATCTTCTTAAAACAGATCATTATAACACTCCTCTTGTACATTACTGGGATGGTCATATTCTTTCTCAAAAAAAGAAGGATTGGAATGTGAAGAAAATGTTTCTTTTCCATGTTGTTCCTCCAACTGTAATTCATTTTCAATTTTATCACCACTGTATTTGTCTAAAATTTTTTTAGACATTCTAAGATTATCTTCAACCTCCAATGAATCAATGCACATATGCTACAAAGTGACTGATTTTATTTCCAAAGAAAGAAATTAAAATTCGAGAGGAAAGTTTGATGCATAATACAATTTAACAACATTTTCAAGTGGTTGGATTTATTTTGGCATGTTACAATAAATTCTTGCAAACCTACTGTCAAAACATGGCATGGTTTCACCTTCTTGTTTCTTCATGGAATAAAATTCTGAAAGAACTTGGTCTATTGACCCCCTCTTACCCCAAAACCTCAAAAATATATCATAAAACTCTTCCCATGTATCGATGGATTCAGGATGAAAATGCTTAAACCATTCCTTAACATCTCATTGTAAATATTGAGAAAAAACTCTCATACAAACATTATCATGTTCTATTTCAAAAAGGTCAATGCAATTCTCAAAGGATTGAAGACGTTTCTCAGTTGTAAGGCTATCAGAATCTCCATCAAATCTAAGAAGGTATTTATAGTGCTTTGTAGGAAAATAATGAAAATCATGAGGTAGATGAAGTGGTCTGTATTGTTTTGGAATCTTGGAAAGAACAGAGTCGTGAGGAAAGGATGTAGTATCGACCTTAGTATCATGAGGCTCATAAGGTTGATCATTTATGTCATGTGACTCAAATGGAGGGTCTTGGTTAGAATCATATGTACAATATGAATACATATTCCCAGTTTGTAAAGAAGGATATACATGAGTGAATCCATAGTCTTGTTTTGAGTGCAATAAACAATAAGAAATTCTTTTGATAAAGTTAGGAAATGACAGGAAATAATTGACAAGAAAGGATAAGATGTCTTGGAGAAAATTAACACTTGAGTACCTTATTTTTTCACCATGTCTTTCCATATATTTACAATGAGCTCATTCCCCAGCAAATTCTACAGGCTTTCTTCTAAAACTTGATTTATGGATCTTGCTACCAGTGGAGTCACCAAAAATTTTGAAATATGGATTATTTCAGAATGGAGCCGCCAGGTGAAAGATGCACAACCTTCTTGATGTCTGACTATTTTCCACCAGCAACAATCAAATATGAAATTTTGTTGTTTATACCTAGGGAAATATTTGAACCCTCGCTCCCCAACAATGGCGCCAATATCTTAGCACTCAAATTTTCTGTAGGTTGTATCAAGGAAGCCTCGAGGTAACCACAAACCACTTTTGACTGTATTCTGAACCTATGCAGTCAGAGAGGAATATCTCAATGATTTCAAAGCCTTATCACTTAGGACATTCAATCAATGACACTCAAAAGGTCATATTTATGATAGAACAAGTTTGTTTCATAAAATTTGGCAAGACAGTCTTGAAAGAGGCCATTGGGCAATGTAGTTAATAATCAGACATGAGTTGAGTTGCAAGGGGTTGGGTTTTGAAAGAATCATGGACATAGGCAGGGTAGACATCATTTCCTCATCCTTGAGGCATTTTCAGGTTGATTAGCAGACAAAGGAACAAAAACCATTAAACAGAGCTGTAACACCCCGGTTTTGACCCCGTTTGCATTCAATGTATATTATTTATATATTGTAATTAATCATGGTGTGGATCTAAAGGCAAAAATACCCACCATCGATTATCGTTTTTATGTTTCAGCGATTAAATCGGTGATGATGATATTTTGTGCTAGCCAGGAACATTATGATTTTTAAATCATCATGTAAATATCAATTAATTAAAAACCCAGAACCAGCTATGTCAATGCAACAAATAATGATATGGGGGCATTATTTCATAAGGATAAGGGGGGGTTATTTAACCTTTGGGGCCAATGGTAAAAATCCAAATGTCCATGAGAGAACCCATCAAACTGTCAACTACCCTTCTTGTCTTTTTCCCCAATCATTTATTTCTGCTAGAATGTGGTTGAGTTAGTTATTGCTTGAAATGGGAAGAGTATGGGAAAAAAAAATCAAATTGGGCAGAGAACCCATTTTCGAAAAATGTGTTCTGATTTCCTTGGCAAGGAAAATGCCCAAAAACATATGTGATTCTGCCATGCATCCACATTTTCCATTTTCCCTCACCATTCTCCTTCACGTTGGGGATTTTGGGAGAAGCTAGAGTTTTTCCTGTGTGTTTTCATTCCACGTTTTTGGTTGTTGGCTTCATTTTTACCATGGATGGGAGGTCATTTTTGTAATGCTAGGGATTGGGTTGTCTTCCTCACATTTTTGGAGCTGTTGGTGCATTTTCCATTCACATTTTTGCAATTTCATGTGTTTTTACCATGGCTGTGAAGTGTTTTTGTTAACTTCTAGTGGCTGGGATCTCTGTTGGGCGTTCTGGTGTCGTTTCCACATGTCTAGGGTGGGGAATTTCGGTGTTTAGTGTTTTCCAATGAGTGGGAGAATAGAGCCATGAATTTTGGGTGTTGTTGAGTTCGTTTTGGCCACATCAGGGCCATAAACGACTATGGAAATCGAATTGCTTCCAAGGGGGGTTGTTTTACCCATTGTCATTTACATTTTGGTAGAACAACATTTTCAACAATCCCATATCTTGCAATTGTTGTGTATGCCTTTGCTGTTTCGATTTGAACTACTTTTGGAGTGGAAATGGGGTTTGAGCTAGCTTGATAAACCTAGTGGAAGAAGGGATCTCACAGACATAGCTAGAGGGTTGGCTTTCTTCTTTACACAACATGAATAGCACTGGAAGGGAAGGCATAGCGTGAGAGACTGTGCAACAAAGAAGGGGATGCTTCCTTGTGTTGGGTGTGTAGATGTTTTAGAAGTCAAGCTAGATCTGGTTGAGGTGTCCATAGCTCTTTCATTGAGCTCACTAGCTTAGTAGTCAGCCTTTCCATCTCCTTCATAGCCTGATAAACTCAACTGTGTTGGCTTGGCTGAGTTTTGTGTATCCTTGGCTATGTGTGATCCTGTTATTGTTCCCCTTATTCCTTGTGGAAATCATGCCCAGCTCAAGGGTGGCAGTGTTGCTGAGAGATTGATGAGAACACTGGCCTATGGTCAGGTGGAACATTGCAGTGACATAGCTGGTTGCGGGACAAGCTTTCATTAAGATAGGTATTCTTGTCTATCTCATCTTTGAAATTTGTATTTGTTGCTTAATGAAAATAATGAACATGTTAGATGCTATGAATGAAATGTATTTGCTTCCACTATTTAATGAATTAGATGTCTGCATATGTATTTTGTTCCATTGCATTTTATATATGTTCATGGGGCTTAGTTTCTTGTATTAGCTAGAAGCTATGCCATGGTCGCGTCCTCCCCGTTGAGAAGAGGGGTGGGGACATGACAAGAGCGGTTAATTAGGAGCAAAGGTATTTTCGAATATTGACTTGAGGTCTGGTTACCATCATGTAAGAATAAATGATGAATACATTCTTAAGACAACCTTTAGGACAAGGTATGGGAATTATGAGTTTGTAGTGGTACCATTTGGCCTCACAAATGCACCAGCTACATTTATGTGCCTTATGAATAGTGTCTTCAGCAGGTATTTGGACAAGTTTGTTCTTTTTTTCCTTGATGAAATTCTTATTTATTCTAAGAATGAGGGAGAGCATTAAGAGCATCTGAGATTGACATTACAATTTCTTAGGGAGCATCAGTTGTATGCAAAGTTGAGTAAGTGTGACTTTTACAGAGATAGGATTCATTATTTGGGTCACATTATCTCATATGAGGGCACATCTGTAGACCCTGAGAAGATTGAAGCCATTATGAATTGGCCTACTTCGATAAATGTGACAGATGTAAGATATGTTATGGGACTTGTAAGGTACTACAGGAGATTCATTGAAGGATTCTCCAAGGTTGCACATCTAGTCACTTCTTTGCAAAAGAAGGGAATAAAGTTTGAACAGACACCGAGGTGTGAAGAAAGCTTCCAGCAGTTGAAGAATCTTCTCACAAGTGCACCAGTATTGAAGATTGCAGATTCAGAAAAATATTTTGTGGTGAGTACTGATGCATGCAGTCAAGGGCTTCGAGGAGTACTTATGCAAGACACATACGTGATATGTTATGAGTCAAGAAAGTTTAAGAAGCATGAGAAGAACTATGCCACTCATGATATAGAGCTTGCAACCATAGTACATGCTCTCAAGATGTGGAGGCATTACTTGATGGGTAGAAGATTTGAGCTAAGGAAAAACCATTGTGGTTTGAAGTATTTGTTTGATCAACCTATTCTAAATGCTAGGCAAGCTATATGGCTAGAGTTTTTATGTGGGTTTGATTTCGAAATCAAGCACATAAAAAGAAAAGAGAATAAGGTAGCTGATGCACTCAGCAGGAAGGTGCAGGAAATGCATGTGTCATCTCTTAGTATTTTCCAATCAGATTTGAGACAACAAATTGTTAATCATACTGCTAGAGATAAATTGTCTGAGCAGGTAAAAGACAAGTTGCAGCAACAAAGTCTTGAGAAAAGGTATGAGGGATATAAATTGGAAGAAGATGGAATTCTTACCTATAAGAACAGAGGCTATATTCCAAATATAGAATATTTGAGGAGAATGGTTATGGATGAGATCCATCAAGCTCCATATTCTAGTCATCCAGGATATCAGAAGACGATTGCTACAACCAAAAAGTAGTACTTTTGGCCAGGAATGAAAAATGACATGGCTGAATATATTTCAAGATGCATGAAATGTCAACAGGTGAAGGTTGAGCATCAACACCTAGCAGGTTTGTTGCAGCCTTTGCCAGTTCTAGAATGGAAATGGGAAGTTATTTCCATGGATTTTATTAAAGAATTTCCAATGACTTGGAGACAACATGATTCCATCATGGTTGTGGTGGACAAGTTGACAAAGGAAACGCATTTTAGACCGGTTAAGTCTATGCACAAGACTGATGACATTGAAAAGATCTTCATGAAGGAAAATTTCAAATTGCATGGATTTCCTAAGGTAATAGTCTGTGACAAAGATGTCAAGTTCACTTCCAATTTTTGGAAGGGTTTGTTTGCAAATTTGGGTACGAAGTTGAACTTCAGCACTTCTTACCATCCTCAGATTAATGGGCAGACATAGAGAGTAAGTCAAGTGCTTGAAGACATGCTTCACATGCATGTGATGGACAAACCAACCAAGTGGGAATATTATTTACACTTGGTGGAGTTTCCTTATAACAATGGACAACACGCATTCTTGGGGATGAGTCTGTATGAAGATTTGTATGGAAGAAGGTGCAAGACACCAGTGACTTGGGATAATTCAGTGAACAGGATTGTGCTGGGCCAGAATTGCTCAAGGAGATGGACCAAGAGGTTGTAAAGATAAAGAAGAATCTAAAAGCATCTCAAGACAGACAGAAAAGCTATGTAGATAAGCATAGGGTGAACAGAGAATTCAGTGTTGGGGATCATGTTTAGCTCAGAGCGATGGCAAAGAAGAGTTCCTTGAAGCTTGGAAGTTGTGCCAAGATGTCACCTAGATATTGTGGGCCGTTTGAAGTGCTTGAAAGAATAGGGCTAGTTGCATATAGACTTGTATTGCCTGCTAGCACTAGAGCTCATAATTTTTTTCATGTTTCTTTGCTTAAGAAATATGTACCTGATCCTAACCATGTGATAAATTGGGATGTGATTCAGGTGGAACCCAAGGGAGAGTTCCAAATCGAGCCAATGCGCATCCTCGATATGAAGGTCACAATGCTTTGGAATCGAGCCATAGGGAAGGTAAAGGTGCAATGGGAGCACTACGGTCCTAAAGAGGCTACATGGGAGCTAGAGGATGCCATGCGATTGACACATCCATTTTTGTTCAATTCTGTGGGGCACTGAGGCGATGCCAATGTAGCATTTTGTTTAATTGTGTAAAGCACTGAGGACAGTATTATTGAAGGGGGAGGGGAATGTAACACCCTAGTTTTGACCCCATTTGGATAAATGTATATGATGTATATATTTTAATTAATCGTGGTGTGGAGCTAAAGGAAAAAATCCCCACCATGGATTGTCGTTTTTATGTTTCGGCAATTAAATCCGTGCCGATGGTATTTTGTGCTAGCCATGCACATTATGATTTTTAAATCATCATGTAAATATAAAATTAATTAAAAATCCACAACCAGCTATGTCAATGCAACAAATAATGTGATGGGGGCATGATTTCCTAAGGATAAGGGGGGAGGGGATATTTAACCTTTGGGGCCAATGGGGAAAAGCCAAATGTCCATGAGAGAACCCATCAAACAATCAACTACCATTCTTGTCTTTTTCCCCAATCATTTATTTTTTCCAGAATGTGGTTGAGTTAGATATTGCTTGGAATGGGAAGAGTATTGGAAAAAAATTCGAATTGGGCAAAGAACCCATTTTTGAAAAATGTGTTCTGACTTCCTTGGCAAGAAAAATGCCCAAAAACATATGACATTCTACCAGGCATCCACGTTTTCCATTTTCCCTCACCATTCTCCTTCACATTGGGGATTTTGGGAGCAACTGGAGTTTTTCCTGTGTGTTTTCATTCATTTTTTGTTGTTGGCTTCATTTTTCCCATGGATGGGAGGTCGTTTTTGTAATGCTAGGGATTGGGTTGTCTTCCTCACGTTTTTGGAGTTGCGGGTGCATTTTTCATTCACGTTCTTGTAGTTTCATGTGTTTTTACCATGGCTGTGAAGTGTTTTTGTAACTTCTAGTAGCTGGGATCTCTGTTGGGCATTCTGGTGCCGTTTCCACAGGCCCATGGAGGGGAGTTTTTTTGTTTAGTGTTTCCCAATGAGTGGGAGAACAAAGCCACAAATTTTGGGTGTTGTTGAGTTCGTTTTGGCCATGATAGGGCCATAAATGAATCTGGAAATCAAATTACTTCCAAGGGGGTTTGTTTTACCCATTGTCGTTTACATTTTGGTTGAACAACGTTTTCAACAATACCAGATCTTGCAATTGCTATGTATGCCTATGATGTTTCGATTTTAACCATTTTTGGAGTGGAAATGGGGTATGAGCTAACTTGATAAACCTAGTGGAAGAAGGAACCTCATAGACAGAGCTAGAGGGTTGGATTTCTTCTTTGCACACCCTGAATAGCCCTAGAAGGGAAGGTATATCCCGAGGGATTGTGCAACAGAGAAGATGATGCTTCCTTGTGTTGGGTGTGTAGATGTTTTAGAAGTCAGGCTAGATCTGGTGCAGGTGTCCATAGCTCTTTGGTTGAGCTCACTATCTTAGTATTCAACCTTTCCAGCTCCTTCATATTCTGATAAACCCAACTGTGCTGGCTTGGCTGAGTTTTGTGTATCCTTGGCTACGTGCGATCCTGCTAGTGTTCCCCTTATTCCGTGTGGAAATCATGCCCAGATCGGAGGTGAAAGTGTTGCTGAGAGATTGATGAGCACACTGGCCTATGGTTGGGTGGAACGTTGCAGCGACATAGCTGGTTGCGGGACAAGCTTCAGTTAAGATAAGTATTCTTGTCTATCTCATCTTTGCAATTTGTATTTGTTGCTTAATGAAAATAATGAACATGTTAGATGTTGTGAATGACATTTATTTTCTTTCGTTGTTTAATGAATTATATGTCTGGATATGTATTTTGTTCCATTGCATTTTATAGATTCTCAGATCAGCTAGCGGCTATGCCATGGTTGTGTCCTCTCCGCCGAGAAGAGGGGTGGGGACGTGACAAGAGCACCTAATTAAGGTGAGTTTTGTAAAAGAAATAGTAGAGAATGTTTTGGAATGTTTGAATCAATGAACCTAGAGCATCAAAGATGAATTCTGATTCATAAATCTACCGTTCAAACATGAAAGAAACAAAAAATGAAGTAGGAAACTGGAAAAACAATCACATAGAAGATCACTTACTGAGAAAAGTGATGGCACAAGAATCTCTACCATGGGAAGTTTCATCATCTCTTCATTTTCATTTTCACATCATGGTTTTCCTTCTTCTTTGAATCTTCCTGTTTGCTTATCCAAAAATTAGGTGCACTTTTCATTAGCCCAGCAAGAAATGCACATCCCGGGTACACCATATGCTTACGCCATGGGGGATCCTCAATTCAAAGTCGAAATTTCTTAAGTCCATCTTTGTTACCCTTCAGTACTACTTGAAGATAGCGATCATGTATTTCTCTCTCCAAGCGACTTGGAAAACCAGGATACATTATACTTCCTCCACTAAGAATGCTATGGTACAGAGACATATGGTTGTCTATGTCCATTTCTTGAATTCACTGAAATACCATATCTTCCATACCATCTCCTTAAAAATCTATGAGCTCTGTCGTGAATAGGGCTTTAGGTGCTTGAAAATGTTTAGTACCATCTTTTATCACCCTTCCATGTGGCAATGCATAATTATTAACCAGGATAGTTATTTCAAGTCCCAACTGGTACTAATGTTTGCAATCATAACTAACATAGCAGAGTTACTCCTTTACTTCCCTCACAGTCTCAAAAAATTTCGTTCTATTTAACACATGTCCGCGGAGATGAAGAAGATCTAAGATATAAGAGGTAAAATGGTGACCAACTATATTCATACATTTTTTGATATGTGGAAAGGAATAGCCATCCACAGTAGGCATCGCATGGGTCACAACATCGCCAGAGTCTACAACAAAACTAGTCAATAGCCCTTGGTCATAAAATGTCAGAACAACTAATTTTGGATAAAAAATCCTGCAGAGTTGTACTTATCAAACATAGTTTCAATCATTTTTTCATGGTTCTTTGAAGGACTGATAGGTGGAACTGTCAATAAAATTTTACACTCCGACGAATCTATCTTCAACTCATTATAAAATGCATGATCCCAAATGTAGCCCATATCCTCCCAGTTTTGGATGATACCATTATTAACAGAATAGGAGATATCAAGCTGATTTCGAATATTTGCACATGTTTCTCCTATAACAATGTCCTTTAATGTTTCTTCTACCAATGAATCTTCATATTACAACATTTGTTAACCAACACGACCAACACCAGTAAACTAAGCATAATAAGTTTCTTCAACACAACCAATCTTCTCATAGTTTTCTACACATGACCTGTAAAGAGGATCAACATCACCAGTGCTTGCGTAGGATTCCACCACCAAGTTGAGCAAGAGTACCATCACGTGAATAATCGAACCTAGAAGCAATCGCTGATGCTTTCTTTCTTTAACTGTGTTTTTGTATTTTTGTAATGGGAGAAATATCCCACATTTATGAAGTGAAACTATATCAACCTTTTTATATACACCAACATTTGTATCATAAGTTAACGTGTTGAGAAACATGGATTCCCCTAGTGGTTTCCTACCACATTTTAACCTTGATACTTCGTATTTGACAACGGACTTGGATTATTTGCTTGCTAACTTGACTTGTGAATGTAACCTTTATACTTCGTTGTCACTTGTGAATGTAACCTTGATACTTCGGATTTGACAATGGGCTTGGAATAGTTTGCTTGCTAACTTGACTTGTGTGTTGTCAAACGGGCTTGGATTAGTTTGGTTGCTAACTTGACTTGTGTGTTGATGTGCTTGCTAACTTGACTTGTGTGTTGATGTGGCTGGTGTATAATTGGCTTGACTTTTGTGTTGCTAACTTGACTCGGGCTTGGATTAGTTTGGTTGCTAACTTGACTTGTGTGTTGATGTGCTTGCTAACTTGACTTGTGTGTTGATGTGGCTGGTGTATAATTGGCTTGACTTTTGTGTTGCTAACTTGACTTGTGAATGTAACCTTGATACTTCATTGTCACTTGTGAATGTAACCTTGATACTTCGGATTTGACAACGGGCTTGGATTAGTTTGCTTGCTAACTTGACTTGTGTGTTGATGTGGCAGGTGTATAATTGGCTTGACTTGTGTGTTGTCAAATGGGCTTGGATTAGTTTGCTTGCTAACTTGACTTGTGTGATGATTTGGCAGGTGTATAATTGGCTTGACTTGTGTGTTGTCAAACGGGCTTGGATTAGTTTGCTTGCTAAATTGACTTGTGTGTTGACTTGTGTGTTGTCAAACGGGCTTGGATTAGTTTGCTTGCTAACTTGACTTGTGTGTTGATGTGCTTGCTAACATGACTTATGTGTTGATGTGGCAGGTGTATAATTGTCTTCACTTGTTTTCAAATGGGCTTGGATTAGTTTGCTTGCTAACTTGACTTGTGTGTTGATGTGGTAGGTGTATAATTGGCTTGACTTGTGCGTTGTCAAACGGGCTTGGATTAGTTTGCTTGCTAACTTGACTTGTGTGTTGATGTGGCAGGTGTATAATTGGCTTGAATTGTTGATGTGCTTGCTAACTTGACTTGTGTGTTGATGTGGCAGGTGTATAATTGGCTTGACTTGTTGTCAAACGGGCTTGGATTAGTTTGCTTGCTAACTTGACTTGTGTGTTGATGTGGCAGGTGTATAATTGGTGATTTGACAACGAGCTTGGATTAGTTTTCTTGCTAACTTGACTTGTGTGTTGACTTGATACTTCGGATTTGACAACGGGCTTTGATTAGTTTGCTTGCTAACTTGACTTGTGTGTTGACTTGATACTTCAGATTTGACAACGGGCTTTGATTAGTTTGCTTGCTAACTTGACTTGTGTGTTGATGTGGCAGGTATATAATTGGCGATTTGACAAATGGCTTGGATTAGTTTGCTTGCTAACTTGACTTGTGTGTTGATGTGGTAGGTGTATAATTGGCATGAAACGATTTGACAACGGACTTGACTTGTGTGTTGATGTTGCAGGTGCATAATTGGCATGAAAGGCTCTCGCTTGACTTGTTTGTTGATGTGGCAGGTGTATAATTGGCATGAAAGGCTCTCGCTTGACTTGTGTGTTGATGTGGTAGGTGTATAATTGGCATGAAACGATTTGACAAGGGGCTTGGATTAGTTTGTTTGCTAACTTGACTTGTGTGTTGATGTGGTAGGTGTATAATTGGCGATTTGACAAGGGGCTTGGATTAGTTTGCTTGCTAACTTGACTTGTGTGTTGATGTGGCAGGTATATAATTGGCGATTTGAAAACGGGCTTGGGTTGGTTTGCTTACTAACTTGACTTGTGTGTTGATGTGGCAAGTGTATAATTAGCATGAAAGGCTCTCGCTTGACTTGTGTGTTGATGTGGCAAGTGTATAGTTGGCATGAAATTATTTGACAACGGGCTTGGATTAGTTTGCTTGCTAACTTGACTTGTGTGTTGATGTGGCAGGTGTATAATTGGCATGAAAGGCTCTTGCTTGACTTGTGTGTTGATGTGGCAGGTGTATAATTGGCATGAAAGGATCTCAGTGTTGAGCTTGGGCATGGTACAATATGCTTTGACAACTGGCTTGGATTAGTTTGCTTGCTAACTTGACCTGTGTGTTCATGTGGTAGGTGCATAATTGGCTTGACTTGTGTGTTGATGTGGCAGGTGTATAATTGGTGATTTGACAACGGGCTTGGATTAGTTTGCTTGCTAACTTGACTTGTGTGTTGATGTGGCAGGTGTATAATTGGCATGAAAGGCTCTCGCTTGACTTGTGTGTGACTTGTGTGTTGATGTGGCAGGTGTATAATTGGCATGAAACGATTTGACAACGGGCTTGGATTAGTTTGCTTGCTAACTTGACTTGTTTGTTGATGTGGCAGGTGTGTAATTGGCTTGACTTGTGTGTTGATGTGGCAGGTGTATAATTGGTGATTTGACAATGGGATTGGATTAGTTTGGTTGCTAACTTGACTTGTGTGTTGATGTGGCAGGTGTATAATTGGCATGAAAGGCTCTCGCGTGACTTGTGTGTTGATCTGGCAGGTGTATAATTGGCTTGAAAGGCTCTCGCTTGACTTGTGTGTTGATGTGGCAGGTGTATAATTGGCATGAAATGCTCTCAGTGTTGAGCTTGGGCTTGGTCCAATATGATTTGACAACGGCCTTGGATTAGTTTGCTTGCTAACTTGACTTGTGTGTTGATGTGGCAGGTGCATAATTGGCTTGAGTTGTGTGTTGATGTGGCAAGTGTATAATTGGCGATTTGACAATGGGCTTGGATTAGTTTGCTTGCTAACTTGACTTGTGTGTTGATGTGGAAGGTGTATAATTGGCATGAAAGGATCTCACTTGAATTGTGTGTTGATGTGGCAGGTGTATAATTGGCATGAAACGATTTGATAACGGGTTTGGATTAGTTTGCTTGCTAACTTGACTTGTGTGTTGATGTGGCAGGTGTATAATTGGCAATTTGATAACGGGCTTAGATTAGTTTGCTTGCTAACTTTACTTGTGTGTTGATGTGGCAGGTGTATAATTAGCATGAAAGGCTCTAGCTTGACTTGTGTGTTGATGTGGCAGGTTTGTTGATGTTGACTTGTGTGTTGATGTGGCATGAAAGGCTCTCAGTGTTGAGCTTGGGCTTGGTCCAATATGTTTTTTTATAAAAATAAACCTTTGATTTTATACTTTTTTATAAATCTTTGATTTTGTATTTTTATAAAAATAATCTTTATCCCAAATATATAAAGCCATATTTTATTATAAAACCAATTTTGTAAACTTTATTCAAAATGGATAAAAATTTTCCCCAAATGTAAAATCTCTCATTTTTAACTAAAGAACCTTAAGCCCAAACAATAAAAATTTCCCCTTCTTTTACCAAAAAGCCTTTAAAATTCCTTCTTCTTTCCAACTTTTTATAATTTACCAAACGATTAAACCTTTGATGTTGCCAAATCACTGATGAAATTTTGAAATAGATACGACAATAATACTAACTTGCGCATGAATAAAATAGTGCTAATAGATCAGATAGTGAGTTGTCTCTTATACTCATTTTTAACTAAAGAACCTTAAGCCTAAACATAAAAATTTCCTCTTCTTTTACCAAAAAGCCTTTCAAATTCCTTCTTCTTTCCAACTTTTCATAATTTACCAAACGAGTAAACCTTTGATGCTTCCAAATCATCGATGAAATTTTGAAATAGATATGACAATAATACTAACTCGCGCATGAATAAAATAGTGCTAACAGATCAGATAGTGAGTTGTCTCTTATAACAGTTCTCGCCTCTAGACCAATTTGAGAGGTCGCCTCCATATTTGATCATAATGTAACAAGTATTTGTGGCTGAGGCATCAAACGAGTTGTAGCCTTAGGAAACAATGGATCTCAAAAGGATCTTTCACATTCATATGTCCTACCTTTTCCAATCCCATAAAATTTGGACGAAGCATCTGTGTAATCTGGCTTCATGTTTTCAAAAAACTTTGCATAAAAAATTCTCATAAAATAATGTGGCACTTCATCATTCCATGGAAATCTACCATAGGGTGCCAATAATATATCATACAAATGGTGTTCAATATTAGGGTGATTGAAATATTACACCTTTAACATATTCCACTTCGGTCCTTCTTTAAAATTAAACATTGAAATGGCATCTCCTTTTGATACCCTCTTCTCTACATCAACCCACTTGTCATGACCCACCATCTGAGCCTTTCGCATTCGCATCAAGTGAATAAAACAATATATTTTTGACCCAATACTTCTATAGGAATTAATAAATTTGGGTAAATATTCCAAAAGTATTTGCAAACTTTGTCAGCTCTCAGTTTGGAGTTCCAAGCTACAAAGATCATCCATCAATTTTTTATGGTGGGATGTGAATTTTTCAACGGTGATAGAAATAATATCGTTTTCCCAAGGAAGAGCATCAGGTATATTTGACGGATAAATGGTCATGAGATTACAACCATGTGCTTGTTAGAAAGCATCCCTTCGTCAACCTTGAACCTTTCCTTGATCATTTCCATGACCTTGCTCTTGTTCCCTTGCAACATCCTCGACATCTCCACCCCTTGCATCATCACCCTCAACCTCTCTGAATGCATCACCGTTCAGCAGAACCACGATCCTCTACATTTACACATGTGATCATGTAGAATTTAGTATATAAAGACACAATCATATATATACATGTGCAAATTAGTAATTTATTTAAATAAATTATATATATATGTGTAACATATTAACAATAAAATGTGGTTTGTATATTAGTCGTTCTCCAAAATGATGACCGAAAGAGGGAAAATGGTCACAATATGAATAAAACAGTCGACCAGAAACATATGCTTTCCCACTCTCACGAGACAATCTATTACGCCATCTCTCTACAAAGAAAAGTGCTAACATAACTTAGTAAAATAAATGAACAAGATTTAAAACAAATATAAATATGCATGTATACTAAAAATTTTGCATGTACATAAATTTGAAACATGTACGAATGTATCGATATAATATGGTGGAATATATAGATGTTTCAAACCATCTTTGAGAGAGAGAATTTGAAGGTGTTTTAGTAGACGTATGTGTGGTATTGTCTCAATAGATGTCTTAGTACATCTTTGACTTGAAGAATGAGTGAATGCCTCGTATCGATCCATATCTACTATATCTCCTATAAACATCAATACAAGCATCAATGAACTAATGTAGTTTCGCCAATGGAGACTGACAGTAAGATTGTTATGCAGTTTATCCCATAGAAAGTTTTCAAGGACACAAAATACCAATTCAATATATTTATTGTGTGCCCCTCTTTCTAATGTGAATTTGTGTTGTTCCCATAGGTATCCCCCTTTATTTATCCCTAACAATCCATTCCTCATCCCGAACAAGTATCACTGTTATTAAGCTCATTTCCATAGTGGTCATGATTGACGTAATTATGGTTAATAAAACTAATTTTGACCATGAGATATTAGGGAAATTACAAATATTTTGGGATTCATTAAATACTAAATCATTATTATATGAAACCCTATGAAGGAAAAAAATCCTCCCTTAAGTAGGATTGAAGGATCAAAATGCCTTCTTCACATGGGATTGACATATTTGGATTGCGTTTTAAGGTTATACTGTTAAATTTTCTAGTAAGTGTCCATATTTTATTGATAATGTGAAGGAGCAAGTTTCTTTAAAATCTCCAAAAAAGAAATAAACATATATTTGGAAATTGGAAACCAATTGATCATGCACACAAGATAAGAGTTTATCTTTTAATATGCGATTATTAAAGTAATATCTTCCTTACGATGCTTTCCCAACCAAATACATTATAATGTGATCCATGCTATTTTCATTTTACTGATTTTTTTATAGGTTTTAGTCTCTCTTTTTAAAGAGAGTAGAGGTTAGGGCATATATAACTTTAAAATAAGAAAAGAATTTTCTTTAATAGTTTATGTGAAAGTTGTTTTTGGAAATCATCATAGTTATCCAGTCCTCTTCTTACTCTCCAACTTAACTACTAATCATGCGAAGACCTTGTTAGGAACTAATCTAAGTTATTTTCTTCCATCCTCTCAAAAACCTATTTCTTAGTTTTAGTTTTATTTGAACATTTGTTTGTTTGGAAATGTGATAAATAGATATTTCATATTCTATGTGCACTAATAAGCATAAGGTTTGATTTTTATCCCAGGTTTACATTTTATCCTTTGTCAAATCCTTTCATAATTGACATATTCATTTTTATGCTCACATGGTTTGACATTGACCAAAATAACCACCCATTTACAATCTATAATCTGTATTATCTGATCCCATAAACAAAATTGGATTATTACATACACCAAACAAAACATACATCAAACAAAATCACTCTATATAAAACAATAATGAAATTTCTCATAAATATAAATACAGATCTTGTTCCTAAATTAAAAACTTATGGTCTTAAATCTCAAGATCTAATTCTCTTGTATTATCTTTTCTGTATACCAATGCAACTAGCAGCTCCCACAACCATATTTCACAAGGCTAAGAGAGCAATTGCAGTTAAAGAGAAAGACTCGACCAATATGAAAAATATATTGACTCCACACAACTTTCCTCAAATTCAGTTATTACCTACATTAAAAATTATAGGTTCATATTGGTATTTGTTTTTATCCATGGTTGAAATATTGTTGTAAAGTTAAACTTTATAAAACTTTCATCAAATTTAGTTGTTTACTACATTCAAAATTATAAGTTTTCATATTTCTCTTTTTTTTTAATCTATGTTTTAGTAATGTTAGTAATAAAACAGATTATTATAAACATAATTCTAACCCATTTGATCCAAGTTGACAATGTATTTTTATCAAATAGTATGTAGTCACACTAAGAGAAAATGGAAATTTATCGTTGCTTTAAATAATAGATGCATTTGCCAATTTCTGCAACCTAGTTGCAATGCAAGGGAACATAGATGCATGAATTGATATTTTCCAACTTCTGCAACCAAGTTGCAAGGAAAGGGTACCAACATATATAACATGATAAAGCTTTATACATGGCACTTCCAACATGAAAAAGTGAATAAATGACAAAAGGCATACATTACATCTTGAGGTTCAAAACCTGAATGTGAACATTAAAACTATTAAATAAGACTATATCAATAATAATAGTAAACAAACCTTAGGTTCTTAAATTAGTTTAGAAGCGCGGTCATAAAATCATGCAAGTGACCATGGGTAAGGAAAATCACACAGATGTTAAGCATATAAGAAAAACAAGCTGAAGGTTCACACAGATGCAGTCAGGGTGAAGGATGTGTAGACAAACATTGTGGAAGAGTCTACCAACAGAGTCACCGTGAGGGTGTTAAAATAATGTAACTTCAGAAGATATTTCAGTTGTATTGTATTCCTCCTATTGGAGATGAGTTTGGTCTTGTTAGAGTCATCGAGGATGCAATGTAAACCTCTAAATGTAAGTCGGGTCATTAGTACCCAAGTGTCAATATAATAAATTATATTTGTAATGTCCAGTTGGACATGTAGGATTGGACAACTAGTGAAGTGGGCCCCACCAAGTTAGAAGTCATGTCAACAAAATAATATAAATAGTAGGACACTCCTCTTCATTTGTACTCACTCACTCAAGCTGTTCTTAGCAAGAGAGAGAAGTGGTAGTGCACCAGAAAGAAGAAGGAAGCTATTGTTTTGAGTTTTACACTGTCTTGGTCGAATTCTGTATTGAGGTAGTTTTGCGGGGTTTTCTCCCTTGTGGTTTCCCTGAGGAAAATCTTTGTATTCTCTTATGTCGCTGCATTTGTCTTTCTTTCAGTGATCCTTTGCTTATGCTTACGATTTTATGATTCTAAATGTTTTAGATCTTTTATAACCATTAAAAATCTAACATGGTATCAGAGCTACCCTGAAACAAGTCTTTGTGCAACTGAAACAGTGCTACACCTACAACTAATGAAGATTAGGGTTTCAAGCTTGAAAACCCTAAAAGACCAAAACTAGTAATTTTGGGACTTTCGCCATATCTTGAGATTGGAGAACTGTTAGGAGATGAAAATTTCATATACCGAAGATAAATTCCTGATGTACCCTGTGTAAAATTTTCAGCCTCATATTTGCAATAATTTAGGAGATATGATTCCTCCAACTCAGAGTTCCAACCTCTCCCAGATTTCAACCTTAACTAGGTGACCAAGGGAGAATCTCTATATCTGGAGATAGGAATGTCCAAATGAGATTTTGTAAGATGTTTCAGAAAGGTCACAAACTCTAGTTTTTGTGGTAAATATTTCAGACCTCAACAATGAATTATTGACATGTGGCAGCACGTACAAGTTCACTATGATGAAAAGTCCTGAAATAGGTCACATTGGGAACATTAGCATAACTCCCAATTGGTGACACTAATTCTACTCTAATATGCGGTCATGGAAAGAGGACAGGCGAGGATACCTCATTGTAAAGTTTTAGACACATAGGAGTAGTAATTTCATAGATATAGTAGAACCAAGATCAGTCATTTTTGCAGAAGAAACCAGAAAAAAGAACTAGGGCTTCCTGTTCCAGGCACTTCCATCCACTAATTAGTTGAAGAAGGAGGACCATCAATTTCTCCCTAGGAAGGTGCATCTCTCTATGTAAGAAGTTTCTCATTCTGTGAACTTTCATTTTTTGACCTAACACTACTGCCAAAGAAAACTAGGGCATCAAATATTTTGCAGTTTTGTCCATGGTTTTGGAAAAATAAGTATACTGCTTAGCTTGCCTTGAGGAGGTGCATATTTTTATCCAATCAGATATGAAATATACTTAAGTTGAAAAATTAGGGTTTCTCTATCAAACCCTAGGTCCACCAGATGTATTCTTTCAAAATATCCTTCAAGCAAACATCAAGTTGAAACATTCTCACTGGTAAGTTTCATCCTCTCTATTTCCATTTGAGGTTCTCATTTTTATCATAACAACAAACAGTACCAAGCCTAAAGACAAACTTGAACAAGTCGAGAACTTCTAAGCATGGAATTATAGATTGATTACCATACTTGAAGAAGCATGCCATGAAGAACTATGTCAAATAAGAAGCTACAGATCTAGATGAAGAATTTCTGCCTCCATTGGATCTCACAAGTATCATACTTCAAGAATCCCAAGGATATGTTCGATGCAATGAACAGTATGAATGAAAATTACCTTGGAAAATCAACTCAAAGAATGTGAATAAAACATTCATTTATTACTTCACAAGAATACCTCATCTCAAGGAGCAATTAGAAGCTGTTAAAGACAATGACAAAGAAGCAGAAGCATAAATTACCACTTTCAATGGTCTTCCAAATCCAGTCAAGAGAGTTGTCTGAGTTGGAAGATCACTTATGACCAAATGCATGATTGTATGAAAAATAGATGACAATCAATCCCTAACAACCCATGCCAATAAGGAGAAGGAAGAACATTCCTGCCAAGAATAGAAGGACATCTCACAACTCAATAGTTCGGTTGTGATTAGAAAGGACACCTTGAGACAGAATGTCCAAAGAAGGAAGAATGGCAGGATGATATGATCTAAGAAGTACCAGTCAATCATACATAATGATGTGTGGATATGAGTTTGAAACATGAAGGGAAGTTCTGAATGGTCTTCCAAGTAAATCTACAAATCTAAGTATATCGTCGATCGAACTATCAAAAGATACGAAGCAAGGTTCGTGGGTTCTATCAAAAGAGAGATTTGTTTTTGGAAAGACATTTCTCTAGGTGATAGACACACCTCTTCAATAATGGATATTACACTAGGCACCCATGGGATAGCACATACAGTCACATGAGAAACTTGAAGATCAACTAGAGTGATGGAGATCCCAACCTTTACTACAAGGTTGAAGATAGAATCCTATAAAGGATAAGAGAAAACTTGAAACAGAGTTTGAGACGAGAGATCCTGATATCTAGTGACATAGATGGATACAAAGAAGACTAACAACAGAAGATACTACATGTCACCATGATGTCATAATACAGATGCAGAGGGAGGATGGTTATCCACCTAAGAGGGAATGAATACGGTAGATCTTAAAGCTTGAGAATCTTGACATGATTCTTGAGATTAGAAGAATGATGAAATCCAGAAGATATTTTACTTATCCAAGTAAAATATGCAGAGCAAATGGTGTGGTACCTAAAGGGTACTGCAAAGGTATGATGACTTTGATTGAGTTGGTAGTACTATGTACTCCAACATATTGCAGAAAGCAAAGTGTTTCTATAAATGTAACCAAGGATGAATATATTATAGCTAAGAAGAAAGCTAGTAAATATCCCTCAAGTAACGAGGAATATGATCCAGAAGAATTATACCAATGAAGATGAATATTATACTCTTATCCATTTCATCATTGGATAAGAGGCGATACACTGGTAAGACACATAGACACAGTTTTATGTGATCTATGGTGTAATAATACTTGCTCAGTAATTTCGATCATGAGCAAGATAGGAACAGGCCCTCAGAATCAGACGATGAAGTTGAACACATTTGACAGAGACTCCAGTAATTCAAGAAGATAGAAATCAAGATGGATTCTACCAAACAAACAAAGATAAGTATTTGAATATTCATTTCCTATATGTGTAAATGATATGTATTCAGATGTTCAAATATGTGTACATGATATGTTTCTAGATTTAGGAAATGTATAGTAGAATATTCCTAGTTCACTACTAATATGCAGGTGATGGGTAAGTGGCTTAGATGATTGTTTCATTAGCAGAAATAGTTGCATGATTATATACATCTTTTTGCATTGGAAGTTTTCATTTTGAATATGTTATGAAATGTTTCTAATCATAAGAATTGTATTTGACTTGTAGGAAGGATTGTATGCAATCACCTACAAGATAAGAAATGATGAAGTTATGTATGTACGATATAGTTGCGGATGTACGAGAGAAGAATGATGCAATTATAGATGCACAAAAGAAGAACAATGCAAGTTGTAAATGTACGATGCAATTGCAGATGTACAAGAAGAGAATATGGCTGAAGGGAGTTATAAAGCTCAAGCATGTTCCCACCAAGGAACAAGCAGCAGATGTATAGACTAATTCTTTGGCTTGTGTAAAGTTTGAATACTTTTGAGACAAGCTTGGTGTAGTCCAAAAGGACCTCTCTCAAAAGAGGGAGTGACAACAGATGTTGGATGCAGTGGTGAGTAGGTCAGTCTAGGTGAGGGTACGTCTGGATAGGCTTGTTTGGACCAAAAGGGTTAGTAAGCCAGAATAAATACCTATTGATCCTAGGGGGATTAGTATGTCTGGCTAGGATTGTTTGGCCTGAAAGGGTTAATAAGCCAGACAAGGCTTGTTTGGTCCCCAGGGAGATCCATATGTCTAACTAGGCTTGTTTGGCTTGAAAGAGCTAGTAAGTTAGACAAAATGCCCAGATGGATCTACGAGATAACTCGCCGTGATGCTTCTCCGAAGAAGATGAAGGGAAAGATGTATCCTCAGTATTTCTATACCATTGATTGTAGATGGTTGTCACAGTATTGCTATACTATTGATTGTTTGTTGATTGTTGTCACAATATTTCTATACTATTGATTGTTGATGGTTGTCACAGTATTGCTATACTATTGATTGTTGATGGTTGTCACAGTATTGCTATACTGTTGATTGTTGATGGTTTTCACAGTATTGTTATACTGTTGTTTGATGATGACTGCTGAGATGCTTGATGGTTGTTACAGTATTTCTATACTGTTGATTGTTGATGATTGTTGAGATAATTGTTGCAGTATTGTTATATTGTTTGTTGTCAATGATTGCTAATGATGGTTGAGTTAATTGTTTCAGTATTGTTATACTGATGCTTGCTGAGATGCTTGATGAAATGATTGCTTCAATATTGTTATACTGATTGATTGAGATGTGTGCTTCAGTATTACTTTACTGATGATTGTTGAGTTAGTTGTAGTGTTGTTACACCGATGATTGATGATTGTTGAAGTTTTAGTGTTACTACAATGATGATTGTTGATTGTTGAAATAATTTCCAAGGAAATTTCAGTATTTCTATACTGATGTTGATGATGATGTTGCTTCAACATGTTAATGCTGATGATGTGGTTATGGTCCCAACACCTTGTGTTGATATTGTGGTGTCAACGCCCTCTAGTGATAATGTTATGGTCCCAACACCCTATGTTGTTGATGTTGATGTGGTTGTGGTCCCAACACCTTGTGTTGTTGCTGATATGATGGTGGTATCAACACCCATTGTTGTTAATGTAGTTGAAGTCACAACACTTTGGGTTGATGATGATGATGTTCCAGTATCTCTTTGCTGGTAATGCACATGATGATCTAGCATTACAGATGATTTTGTTTTTAGTACTAACATGATAATGAAGTTGTTAATTGTTTTGGTATTTATATATTGTTGACATAGATGATGATGTCTCAGTATTTCTATACTAAAAATATAGATGATGATGTTTTAGTATTCCCATACTGAAGATGCAGATGATGGAGATTCAATGTTTCTATATTGAATATACAAATGATAATGGTGTTTAAGTATTCCCATACTGAAGATGCGGATGATGATACTTATGATATAGATGATGATTCCTTCAGTATTCACATACTGGAGATACATATGATGATAGTTCAATATTCACATAGTAAAGATGAAAATGATGATGTTACAAGATGAGGATTCAACATTGATGTTGGCAAGTCGATGATTCAGAAGAAGATTCAGTATTCACATATTGATGTTACAGATGAAGGTCCAGAAGTTGATTAAAGTAGAAGACAAATAAAATATTATTGAAGTTATAAATACTACAAGAAGAAGATCCAGAAGATGACAAATAGAAGATGTTCGAGAATGTACGAAAGACGAAGATTATAAGAAGAAGATTCAGAATATGGCAAAGAAAAATAGAAGACATTCAAGAATATATTGAAGATGAAGATGGCAGAAGATGTTCCAGCTGAGATCGATGATGAAGATGTTAGACAAGTGTTCCAAAAGACCCTATGACATATAGATTCTCACCATTCAGTTGTATAGTTGTAATAGTAGCAGTTGCTACTACAGTTGAATACCTTCCTAGTTAAGAGGGAGTGCTAAAATAATGTCACTTCGGAAGATATTTCAGTTGTATTGTATTCCTCCTACTGGAGATGAGTTTGGTCTTGTTAAAGTCATTGAGGATGCAATGTAAACCTATGAATGTAAGTCGGGTCAATAGTACCCAAGTGTCAATATAATAAATGTTATTTGTAATGTCCAGTTGGACATGTAGGCTTGGAAAACTAGTGAAGTCGGCCCCACCAAGTTAGAAGTCAAGTCAATAGAAGAATATAAATAGGAGGGTGCTCCTCTTCATTTGTACTCACTCACTCAAGCTGTTCTTAGCAAGAGAGAGAAGTGGTAGTGCACCAGAAAGAAGAAGGAAGCTATTGTCTGAATTTTTACACTGTCTTAGTCGAATTCTATTCAGAGGAAGTTTTTCAGGGTTTTCTCCCTTGTGGTTTCCTTGAGGAAAATCTTTGTGTTCTCTTGTGTTGCTGCATTTTTGTTTCTTTCAGTGATACTTTGCTTATGATTAGGATGTTATGATGCTAAATGTTTTAGATCTTGTATAACCATTAAAAATATAACAAAGAGAGACTTAAAAATCAGTCACAAAAGAGTCCCAAAACCAGTCAAGGTGGATTAACTAGAAAAACCCATCCCGTGCAAAGAAGATTGCAGTCAACCCCGTAGAGGTAAAGTATTATGGGTTACGGGGGGCAAACCATCCAATCAAAGTTCACAGAGTGTGTGCATAGAGTATACATAAAAAGGAATATAATATATAATCAATGCAATGCAAAAGGAAATCAACCACAAATTTTGTTGATTACAGCTTAAATGATGATCTTACTTGCGATTCGGTAGCATGTATCGATAACTCAGATAACACTAAGAAGAATAGGCATCGATCACAGGCATTGGATTATCAGAAATTCAAGGTTAATCTAATTAATGATTTATTTAACATGATAAATAGATATACCAATACAGTATGTCGTCCAAAAATCAGAGGAAGGTCACAGGGAGAGTTCAACCAGCTTCACTGTTTGTATTAGCAGAAATGGATATACGGGATTAGTTCATCATACTAACATTTTATTTTATTTTATTTTATGTTTTTTCTGCAGAATGTCGAAGCTAAGTTTCTTGTTCTTGTAAAGTCAGATTTATCCCCAATTCATTAGTAATGTGGATCGTGCAGTTGGAGAAATTCGCGGAAAGAAATTGTTTATTTTTATTTTTATAGATACTCCAAAAATTAAGATAGGTTTAGAAAAAAATTTCTACTGATCAATATTTTCATGGTTCATTTGATTATTCAAGGGTAAGTTTCTAATTTACAATTATGATCAATAAAAAAAAGTTAACCACGGGTTTGGCAATTTGTTTGGTTTGCGTATGCGGTGAGTATTTTATATTCCATTAAAACTAACTCGATAATATGTAGGATGTCTGACTATACAAACACTGGAATACATATTCAATGTTCAACAAGTTATTTGATGGTGGAACATAGAGTAATTTAGATTTGACATGAAAATTTAATAATCATTTAATTAATTCATAAAATAATCACAGATAATTGAGTTAACCATTATAGTATTTTTTTTATGAATACAATTGAGGGAAAACATATCGAATTACCTGTGAGAATCATTGACAATGCTCTGCAAAACGAGTAGACTGAGCAGACAAGGCTCCACCACCGCAGATCCGTGGATCATTGATAGAGCTCGACCACCAGATACAACAGACCGAGGGTGCACGAGCAGACAAATGAAGCATACCAACAGACCAACAAGGGTGCATGAGTAGACAAGCAGAGAGGGAGCACCAACATTAGTAGAACACGCGCACGCGCACTAGGGTGTCAACAGGGAAAACAATGAACAGGGAAAAGACAAGCAGAGAGGGTGCACCAGCACTAGCCGAGCACGAGCACTAGCACCAACAACAGTAGTAGAGAACGAGCACCATCACTAGTAGAGCACCAACACCAACACCAACATTAGCAGAGAAAGAGCACTGGCATGAGCAGAGCACCGACACGAGTAGATTGACTGACACCGACACCAGCATAACGCCAGCACCGACAACAGATTACGAGCACTAGAACCAGCAGAGAACGAGAATGAGCACTAGCACCAGCACAACATGAGAACGAGCACCAGCACTAGCACCAGTAGCAACAAAGCACTGGGAAAATGATGAACAGGGAAAACAACAATAAGAGAGGGAGCACCAACACTCCCTGTCTGTCTTTTCCATGCATCGTGATCGATCCATCCCATCTTCGATGCGTTCCCTCACTCAATCGCTAACTAAATTGCTCTCACTGCTCCGCGCCTCGCCTGCTTGCATCCTAATTGAATTATTTGGGGGCTCTCAGCTAGCTCTCTTTACTTGCCTGCGTACCTGCCCTCTTGAGACAACTCTACTCTCTACCTACTGCCAGAGAATAAGTGCCTAACCCAACTTTATTGGGGCACGAAAACGACGCCATACACTTAGGTGCCACTTTCAGCCAACGCTTCTCAGGTTGGACCGGGCATCTGAACTAAATCTTTCCACCCACCCGTGCCTTGGTTTCTGTAAGAATTGATCTATCCGCTCGCTACCCGTGGCTGTTTCTATTTAAATACCCCCTTCCCTTGTTTTATGTAAACCAGGGTAAACGACAAACATGGAAAACGACAAAACAGTAAACAATGGTGTTCCATTAATACACATAAAATTTGTTTGGACAAACAAATTTTTGCCTGAAAAATATCTATCGGACATTATTTTCGTGGCCATCCCTGCAAAGAGCGCATACCATTAAATTTAACTTTCTATCGAACAATGTTTTTGGTAGAAAGTTAGTTGCATGTTTTCAACCGAAAACAAAATTTAGTTCAGCCAAAAGGTGTTGGAATACAGATTCCGAAAATCTATTCTCACAGAATAGACACTGAGGTTCATGATTTCACCTGTGTATAAATACACAAGAATGAGATAAATCCCATCCTTTAATGATGAGTGTGACTTATCATAATTAAATCTAATTGTAATTAATACAAAATATTAATAATTGTAATAGACATTTAAGTATATTACATCTTTCTTGTCCAAGAGATCATGGGAAAATAAATCATTGTATGCGCTTCTATGAAGTATTTATTGGAGAGGTGGAAGTTCTTGGCTTTGGACATTGTTTGGAATGTTGGGAGCCCTGTCTACTTAACATAATAATATGAGATTAATTTACTCATTTTCTCTATTCTCTATAGCTTGTTTACAAAGTTGGAGTGTCGTAGCATTGGTAAGGTGATTCAAAGTCTCAATATCTACATACCTTATGAAGGTAAGGTATTGTATTGGAATAAACTCTTCATTTCATGATTTTTCTTGAACACCCAGTTAATTATCGTAGGAGATTTAAACTTTACCATGAGTAGAAATGAGAGTTGGGGCACTAGTGTTAAGACTAATCCATTAAATGATTTTTTTACTCCTGCATTAGAGAAGGCTCACCTTATTGGTATGTCTATGGTGGTTGTAGGACCAACCTGGGTCAACAACTAGGCGGGATCTTATGTCATATAAAAAATATTAGACATGCTTATTGGCATGAGGAACTTTGTAATCAATTCAATTGATACGAATCATGGATTGGGTGAACAAAATTCTTGAATAATTTCTTTATCTTTTTGGAGAGTATGAGAGAAAATGAAAAGAAAAAATACCATTCAAGTTCAATTTGGCTTGGGTTTCAGATGAAGGAATTAATGATCTAGTCCATTCCAAATGGAATCATTTTGATCCTTAGCTAGATTAGTAGACATGTTACCAATAGGTTGCAGCTCTGGAATTTGTAAAGGAACAAATGGTTAAATAGTCAATATAAAAGTACATGAGTAGGGAGAGCCGCATTAAGGAGGAAGATGAAATGATTGAAAGGATTCTCCATAAATATTGAATTTTTAAACTAGATGAGAAAGGTTTGCAGGAATTGAAGGAATGTGAAAACAAGAAGGGAAATTCTTGTTAAAGAAGAGTAGGAAATGAGCATCAGGAGATGTGTTACTTGGGATGCCACTGGAGATCAAAATACAAAGTATTTTCGTCAATTTTCCAATTATAGGAAAACCAAGAATACTATTTGGGAGCTTCATGATGTTGAAGGTAGGGAAGTTGTAACAACCCCAAAAATGTCTAAATAAAAAAGAATTACAGATTATGGTTATCCTAGTAATAACATAACTCATAGAGTAACCTCTATATTTACAAATATAACTAGTACTTACCATTCGATTGCTGGCAATACAAATTCAAATAGAAACCTTCACGACAAAACCATCATGAACCTTAAAAACTACTAGGTTACGGTTTTACTTGGTTTTAACGAGGTTGGATAAGCTTTGTCGAAAGTGGTAGTTTTCTACTAATAGAATTGGCTTCATTATGTTTTGGATAAAAATGTTTTTGTTCCCTATTCCTACTTACACTGCCTTGGTACAAAGGTTATGAGGACAAGGGCATTACTTAGCTTTGTTAAGCGAAAGTTTTCCTTTTACTTTTGATTGTTCAAGGGCTAAAAACTCTGGAGGATTTTATTCTTGAAATCCTAAACAACTAAATCCTAAAGTGAGGTTGTAAAGTAAGGTACCAAGGGACCTAACAAGGATAGGAGATGAGAAAAATGGATAGAACAAGATATTTCAAAGTAACTATGAAAATGTTATAGTAATGGTATACAAGTGTAATGTAATTACATAACTTCGTAACTGATATACAAGCTATAGGCCGAAGGGTAAAGTGACATGCAATAACGTGGGGAAGGCAAAAATTTAATGTAATCATGTGAAGCTTTTAAGGAAAATGTTGTCCAACTATAAAACCCTAACGAGGAGGCGTGAGGTTTAGATTTATTTCATTCTTTTGTGGTCTATGGATGAGGAGAGTGGAGGATCTTTGGCCTCTCTTAGCCCTTCCCAAGTGGGAGAACAATGTGTTCAGTTAACCTCTCAAATTATTGCCGAGATGCACCATGGGTTTCTTCAATTCGCATTTGATTCCAATCCGCAATGCTGAGGATTTGAACTGAGCGAAGGTAAATTTTTTTTTTAAATTATAAATTCTTTTTGTTTTGTTTTGTCTTTAACAAAAATCGTAAACACGAGGGATGCCTTGAAGAAAAAAAGGTTTATGACCTCTAAGTTTTGTTTCTTGGCAAGGACTTCAAAAGTCGAGTGACCGAAGGAGTTGGGTATACGACAAGCCAACCTGGTTTGAGGGTATCTGGTAAGACCCATGCCCTTGGAAAACCCTGCGGTTCAAATACACCCATCCATGGAAGCAAAAGATGGAATTTTTTTATTTTCCTTTAGGGCCTGGACTGGTTGTTGGATATTACAGACCTCTTACATTTTTAGATGGTATATTTCTTGTTAAAAGGTTTTTCCTTATGACATTTGTATTTATAGCTTAAATGTTTCAGAAAATGGGTTAACCTAGACCATGGTTTTGTGGAAGAAATGTGACAAAGCTCCCATTGTAAAATTTCTTTAAGTCATTTAAATCCAACTCAAAAATTATGTTTTCTCAAAGGGGTTTTAAAGGAAATGTTGATATGCCCGAAGTTCTAAGCTGTAGCTTGTACACTGTTTATTGATTTTTGTTTCTTTGTAGAAAGATATCTTGATTATGTATTCATGGCATGAATTGGTTAAAATATATACACTATTTCAATAATTTGCTTGTATTCTAGTTTTTACTCCATAGATTTTATATGTTGGTTATTAAAGATTTCGACAGTCCATAACAATTCACGACCTGGTAGCTAAACAATTACGACCTGTTAAGAGAGATTCATAGATTGTTTTTATTTTATTTTAATCTTGTATATATTCATATGTTCAATTTAAAAACATTGTAATAATTGGTGTGTGATAGTATCTAGTTCTATGTAATTATTTTTCTTTCCTATCGATACCCATATTTTGGAGTTTCACTGTGAGTTTTTAGTGTTGTTATAAATTAAAGAGGAAAAGGAAAACATCTTTTGGCCTCGATCCCATGACCTTTCATAACCCTATTTTAACTAGCAGCGATAAGAAAGAGATATTTATTGTTTAGAACTTGTGTTTATTTTTCCAATAATGTGTTTTTTTAAAAAGATTTTGCTTATTGCGTTATATATAATTCTTAAACCCTAGTTTATTTCTAAGATTGTTTAAGCCTTTCGACTAAACATTTATTGAATGTATACCTTTAAAAATAGGCCCTTAGGCCGTATTAGATAGTACTTGTAGGATATATATATTCTTATAGTTCTGATAATAGATCTATACTTGTATATATCATGTCATTCATTATGGGTTTTATAATGGTTTAGTTTACTGTATTTTAGTTAAACTATTTTAATTCCCTATTTCATCTTGAAAATGTTCAAGCCTTTCGGCTATACATAAATTGTTTGTTTTCTTTAAAATAAATAGGCCTTTCAACCATATTAAATAATACCTGAATTTTTGTACACACACACACACAGTTGTTATTCTTATAAATCAGACCTTAGATTTGTCGTTCGACAAAAAATATGTATTTTCAAGTTGTAATGATATTGTTTTAAACATACAGTTGAGAAATCTAAGGATTCTTTTATCTTTAAAAGATTCATCATTAATTTAAATGAAAACATATTTGGATTTAACCATTTGATTTAACTGTACTGATTTAAGAATAGAATGTCTAAGAAATACTAAATACTATTTAACTAATTATATCATGTAAACAGAGGACATTTATATACAGAGATGTGATACTATTCTAGATACAGTAACTACTAATGTTATTAAGAAACTCTATGTATATAGTAACATTGATAAATTTATGGTAAACAAAATAACATCCCACTTATTTGCAGGGAACAACTAATAGCCTTGGAAGAACTTAACATTTATAGATTTCTGCAGATTAAAACATTAGATGAACTTAATATTCATAAAAAAACAAATTAGAACCTATTGAGTTTCGAAAGGGGACAAACACCCAAAGAATACCATTCCTCCTAACCGTCTCCTGAAAGAAGCCAAGATCACTTGCTTTAGGACCCCTGAGCATGTTCAATAAACCACCAGGATGAAGAGGCTATGCAAAATCCTTCACATAAATCTCTGTAACTTAACAACCTTACTTGCAGACTTAGCTCTCAGCAAATCACTTTATCTAGCCCGTTGTTGAATTCCTCTTGTGTGTCTAACTTTCCAATTTTGAGCAAATTCACATGGCTCTAATCACTTGGAATAGAATGTAGTGAGTCTCCTGCTCAATTCGATGGTATATATAACCTTTCCTAGGTCTTTGGGTCATATTTTTAATTAAATGAGACACCTTCTCAATTCCTCTTCTCATTGAACATGACCACAATTTTAGGGATGTTTCCTCCGGCAAGAGCTAAAAGTGAATGCTATTGCTCCCACTTGTCATTTGACCTTATACAATAGATTATTCCTCTTAGTGGGTCAATTAAAACTCTTCAACAATCTTCTTTGGATAGGTGTCTCCTCTTTTAATTATTTAAATAAATAAAATATTCAATTACAGTCATCCTTGACCATTCTTGGTCAATCACATAAAACTTTACAATAACATTTAACATAATGTTTTTCTCAGAATAATTATTTTTTTTCAGTTCTAAGTGGGTTATAAAGATCCCATCTTAAGTTCAACATCATCCTCGATGTTGCTCAAGTGTCTTTTGAGTCTTCCTAGAACAAAATTGGATATGCCTCCCACATATGATTCTCCAATTCCTAGGTTGCTTTATCTGGACTAAGGTGCTTCCATTGCACCTTTACCTGTCTAATGGTGTAATTTCAGAGAATTTTTGTTGTTGTTGTCGAGGATACAGTCTGATTACTCTTGAAAATATCCTTTAGGTTCTACCTAAATAACATTCCAATTGATCACATGAGTAGAATTGTGAACATACTTTTTCGATATGTAAATATGAAATACATTATGTATTCTAAGATTAGGTGGAAATGCTAACTGATAAGCCACTGGTCCAACTCTTGCTAATATCTTAAACAGTCTACAATACCTAGGTGCTAGTTTAGCACGAATCTCCAACTTAAAGGAGCTTTTTCTAGTTTTTACCTTGACAAACACATGCTCACCTACTTGGAATTATTTTTGAGTTCTTTTAAGGTATGCATGACTCTTTTTTCTATCCTGCGCAATTTTTAGATTGGTTTATATATGTTTCACTATTAGTTCTAGTTCTCTTAACAATTAAGGTCCTAACATCAATCTTTCAACCAGATTACTCTATGAAATGGTAGTATTACATTTCAACAGGACTAAGTTTAGATGAATCCTGATAGTGATTATTATATGCAAATTCGACTAAGTGAAAATAATCTTCCCATTTATTTGGATGATCTCTAACATACATCCGTAACATGTCCTCTAGAACTTGATTTACTTTTTATGTTTGTCCATCTATTTGCAGATTATAAGAAGTATTGAAATTTAATTTGGTATATAGTCCTTTAAACAATGACTTCAAAAAATTACTCGTAAACTTAGGATCTCTATCAGAAATATTACCTTCAGAATTCTGTGCAACAGAAAAAAATTTCCTTTGTAAAAATTTCAGCAATATTAGCAGCCTTGTAAGTAGTTTTAACAAGTATAAAATGTGCTTGCTTGCTTAGTTTTTCTACCACTACCATTACATAATCATTTTGCTTTTGATTTTTAGGTAGTCCTGTTATAAAATCAAGAATGATAAATTCTCATTTCCAATATGGAATTGGTAATAGTTACAATAAACCTGTTGGGTATCGATGCTTAGCCTTAACCTGCTGGAATTATATACACCTAGCTACATATTTAGCCACTTCATTCTTCATATTAGGCCATAAATAATCTTTTCTTAGCATTGTTATCATATTTTGCTAACCCGGATGTCCTGAATAAGGAATTTTATGTACTTTATTTAAAATTAGTAATTTGATTTCTGGTATGTTAGGTACATATAACCTGTTTTTATACAACATTAAGCCCTTTTCTTTCAAACTGAAATCTATTTTTACATTTTCAGATTCATTTTCTGTTACTTTTTCTCTTAGATTTTGATATTCTTTATCAATTTTTACTCCTTCCAATTTATCATCATCTAATTCTATTTTGTAGCTGCTAATGTCAACTATAAAATTTAGTCTTGCATTTCTGCTTAAGGAATCAACCACCTTATTTTTCTTTCTGTTTGTATGTTTGATCTTTAAATCATATTCTCTAAGGAAATCTAACCATCTTGCTTGCCTTGCATTCATATTTTTTTGATCAAACAAGTATTTCAAGCTTATATTATCAGACATTAATAAAATTATTTTACCGATTAGATGATGGCACCACATTTTCAAAGCATGTATTATGTCTGCCAACTCTAAATCATAAGTGGCATAATTCTTTTCATTTGTTTTTAACTTTCTTGATTCATAAGCTATTACGTGACCTTATTGTGTTATTACTCCACTCAAACCCTCATTGCATGCATCAGTGCACACACCAAAGTTCTTGTTTGGATCTGCTATTTTTAATTACACTCACAAAATTGTTAATCAAACATGCAAAATTCACACAAAAGGAGACTGAAATTGGAGCATAACTTAATCCTGTATAGAATAAGTGTACATTAGCCAACCATATGAAGTAATAGGCTTCTCAAATATATAATTACATGAGATATTTGAAATCACTAGGTTTCTATTCGAATTGGTAAAAAGACAGGCTTACTAAAACAAGTCAAATCCCCCATAGGTGCAAAAAGGACTTTCTAAATCCATGAAGATCCTCATGAATTAGATAAAGAAAGTGGGAAAGCTAATGTGTGGTGGAAACACAACTCATTCATGCTTTTGTATGGAGAAAAGGAAGGAGGATGATGTGGTCAAAAAACAAGGCAAGTTCCCTTAGACTAGCTTTTCCTTTATGCCTTAAAACAGGTGTAAAGCAAGGCATCTTTCAGAAAAAATAGATATGTTATTTAAAGAATAAGGAATAAATCAGACATGTTAAATATGGTTCTAGGATGATTCCAAAGTGCTCCATGACCTAGTTTAGCAAGTATTGACTTCTAGGAACATGTAGAAGTCAACTAGCATAGAGAGGGAATCTAAGAATCTAGGAATAAGACAAAAAATTATTTAATTAATGTCAAATATGGGTAACTATGGGTTGATTATTCTAACACCCCCCCTTAAACCTGAATTTATGAGTAAATATTAGAAAATTATAGGGCTGAGCAACAAGGCTTAGTCACCTTTTTGCATACTGCATGTCCATACAACCAAGGAAAGAGGTAAAAACCCAGTGGGAAAATCCTCCCTTAAACATGGACAGCAAAACAAAATTTTTGAAATCTTGTCATCAATCATTCTTCACCCCATGATCAGCAATCCCCAACAGTTATTTGAGATTACTCAAGGTCTTCTCACATAATACTTTCGTGAAGATGTCTGCTACTTGTTCTGAAGATGCGCAGTAGAGTAGAGCAATGGTACCATCATGCACAAGCTCCTTGATATAGTGCATATGGATCTCAATGTGTTTGGTTCTTAGTATTTGAACTAGATTAGTGGAGATTTGAATGGTGCTTTCTTTGTCACAATAGATGACAGTTGAAAACTCTGTTTCGAAACCACATTCTCCAAGTATCCCTTGCAACCATAAACATTGAGTAGCTGCATTTACAACTCCTCTATACTCTTCCTCTGTATATGAGAGTGCTATGGCACTCTGCTTCTTACTTGACCAGTTGATTGGTCCTTCTGCAAGCATGAACACATATCCTGAGGTATACTTTCGATCTGTGTTGTCACATGTGCAATCACTGTCAGTAAATCCAACTAGCTCTAAGTCATATTTTGCTTTGTAGAAAATCCCATGAGTCCTTGTTCCTTGAACAAAGTTTAAGATCCTCTTGGCTTATCTCCAATGGATATCATGAGGCTGATCCATGTATCTTGAAGCCACACTAGCTGCATAACATAAGTCAGGTCGAGTATGTGTAACATAAAGTAAACACCCAATCAACTACCTATATAGTGTATTATTTACCATACGAGAAGAACCTGCTTCTTCAAGATTAACTCCTGAAAGGAATGAAGTCTTGCTTGGCTTGAAATCCTTCATGCTGAACTTGATGAGAAAATCTGAAGCATACTTTTACTGATGAACCTTGATTCCATGTTGGTATTGAGCAATTTCGAGACCCAAGAATTGGCTCAACAATCCCAAATCTGTCATAGAAAAGGCATGGTTCATTGCATCCTTCAAGGAGGAAATATCTTTCTTTGAACTTCCTATAATCATAAGGTCATCCACATAGAGAACAATAATAATTAAAGAACCATGAAACAGCTTCAAATAGACATTAGGATCAAACTTGCATCAGACAAAACTCAGTGATAGCAGAAAGACATCAATCTTGGCATACCAAGCCTTGGTGGCTTGCTTGAGCCCATACAATGATTTCTTGAACCTGCACACTAAAGATGGAATAGATACAAAAAATTCTTGTTTTTGCATGTCATTCTCTTCAGTTAGATCTCCATTCAGAAAGGCACACTTTACATCCATGTGATGCACCTCCCATTGCTTCGAAGCTGCAATGGCTAGGGAAAGCCTTATGGAGTCCATCTTTTCCATTGGTGCAAAGGTCTCATTGTAGTCAATAAAATGTACCTAAGAGTAGCCCTTGGATATCAATATTGCCTTCTATTTCAAAGGTGAGCCATTAGCTGCAAACTTATTTTTGAAGACCCACTTACACTTCACTAGCTTCCTCCGTAGGGGAAGATCAACCAGTTTCCATATGTTGTTCTTCTGGAGCGAGCTGAATTCTTCTTTCATGGATGTTTTCCATATTGGATCATGTGCTGAATATTCATATGTATTTGGATCAGAATCTATCATCAAATAACAATTCTCAGCAAATATAGGATCTTTCACACAAAGGGCACTCTCAAATTGAGATCTAGTCCTCCTAGTGTCATTAGGATTTCTAGCTAGTTCCCCAGCTGCATGAATGGTACTTGCTTCCCACTTTGGTGTTGTAGGGATATTAGTATCTTCAATTAATTCATCATTATCAGACATATCAGAATCATAAAACCCATTAGTCTCTTCACTTACAATCAATGGTTGTGGTGGTGAAGAGGACTCTCTAACTTCAACTGCTGCTAAAGGCTCTTCTTCAAACTGAACACTTCTTTCAATGAAATATTTGTTTGTGCTCAATTCTATCATCTTGTACCATTTTGAATCTTCAAAATACCCAATAAATAGGCACTCTTGGATTTGGGGTTGTAAAGCCTTCCTCTTTTCAGTTGGAATTCTCACCCAAGCCTTGAGCCAAAAATCTTGAAAAAGGGTCACATTTGGATTGTGCCCAATCCAAGCTTTGAAAGGAGTCATACCATCAAGATACTTATGTAACAAAATCTAGAATAGGGTGTCACATAATTATCTTGATGGTATGACTCATACAAGTTTCCATCTCCTTCAGTGATCTGTTCTTCTTCTCAGCAACACCATTTTGCTGAGGTGTGTAAGGGATAGAATGCTGTATCTGGATACCTGAATTATTGCAATACTAAATGAACTCAAACTTGACATACTCACCACCATTTTCAGATCCGAGGATCTTTAGTTTCCTCCCAGATTGGTTTTCAACCAAGGCTCTAAAGACTTTGAAGAGGTAAAAAACTTCAGACTTATGCTTTAGGAAGTGAACCCAACAATACCTGGAAAAGTCATCTATGAAGGTGAGTGCATATTTGTCTTGAGTCATGGACATATGAGGGAATTGAACATCAATGATAATGTGGATCAACTCAATAGGTGCATAGGTTCTCTCATGACTGGCTCTCTCATACTTGTGCTCTGGGTTTTTTCCTAGGATACAACCTTGACATACTCCCATAGAAAACTTGATCTTTGGTAACCCTATGACCATGTATTTTTCACTCAAATAAGAAAGATACTTGTAGTTAATATGGACAAATATTTCATGCCAAATATTTCTTGCTTCATTAGCATGAGTAAGAAGAGTAGAGGGGTTTTAGTAGGGAAGGAAATGGGAAAACTTGTATACCTTTGAAGTGTGATCAACAACACCTTTTGCTATGACATTACCATTCAAAATATTAGTGAGTTCAAATTCATTGGGGGAGAAGATGACTTTCTCTAGAGACCCAGTGTGAGTCATTTGATACATTGACAAGATATTAGAGGCAAGACCTGGAACATACAACACATTATTGAACTTACCATGGTCAAGATCAATCCTACCCCTTCCCATACTGTCTGTCAGAGAGTTATCTCCAAAAACTATTGGAGGACCTTTCAACATGTCAAGAGAAGTGAATATCTCTTTGTCGAAACCATATGTCTAGAATCTCCATAGTCAATGATGAAACTAGGTGAGCTTGAGGAACCAGCAACCAAGTCATGTACTCTCTCCTTGTCTTCTGAATTTGATCCTCCTTCTCTCTTCTTTGAGAAATCAGGAAGGGAGATGTTTTTCTTCTCTAGTAGTTGGGTCAACATGTCTATCTACTTTTTCATATAAGATATCTCAGAATGATAGCCCTTACTATAGTATGTGCACTTGCTCATTTCTCCTTTGTTCTTCTTCTTCTGGGGGTTCTTCTTGGAGCCTGAGGACTCCTATTGAGACTTTTCCTTGTCTCTCTTTTGCTTAGGTGGATTTTTAGATTTTTTCTTTATTTTTGAATCCATGTTTGAATCGCCAACAACCAAATCTTGGTCTTTGGAAGGTATGATGGTGCCCATCATCACCAATTTATCTTGCTCTTGAGAGAGGGATTCCATGAAATCAACAAGCTTAGGCATCTTCCATGTTCAAGCTGTCAATTTAGTGGCATAGATGGTCGAAACAAGCACTGAATAGTTAGGACCAAGATTTGAGAGAATGGTCAAAACTAGTTGCTCCTCCGTCTTTTCAATCCTACATTGTTTTAACTGCAAAACAAGGGCCTTAAACTTGGTAAAATAGAGTTGCAATGATTCGAAGCTACTGGTATTCAAGGATATCAATTCATTCTCATTTTTATTTCCTCTCATATCATCTATCTTTCCAAAAATATCTTCAAGGTTCTCCCACACCTCATTAGGAGATTTCAATGAATCAAGATGGAAGAGGAGGTGTAATGTCCCCAACCCTCTGACCGGCAAAGAGGACGCTACTATACGTCAAATCATCCAGGCGTCTAGCCCCATGAACATGAACATGCATACATATAGTGTTGAAGCATGATACTTTAAATCATAAAACAAATTAGGAAGCATAATCATTCATTATACACAATGGAAGCAAAACATATCAATCAACAATTGATGCATATATAGATCAACATTTAACATGTATATCATCATTCATCAAAGGTAAATATGATTGCAGACACAAGTTAGGAAAGAATACTTATCTTATAAAGAGCTTGTTTCGCAACTAGCTACGTCGCTGCAACGTTCCACCCAACCATAGGCCCGCGTGCTCCTTAATCTCTCAGCAATGCTGCCACTCCCGAGCTGGGAATGATTCCCCAAGGAATAAGGAACTAACAGGCTTACATGTCTCCAAGGATAACGACACCACTAGGGTACACAATTCAACCAAGCCAACACAGTTGGGTTTATTGGGCGAACAACATATCAGGCAAGACAACAAAGTTGGGTTTATCAGGCCATCCAGGAGCTGGGAAAGGCTAATGCTAAGCTGGTGAGATCATTGGAGAGCTACAGACACCGACACCAGAACCATCCTGGATTCTAGAACACCCGCACACACCCAACACAAGGAAATCAACCCTTTCTCTGCAACGCAGTCCCTCAGACCTTGATCTCCCTTCCAGTGCTATTCAAGGGTTGTGGAGAAGAAAGATGGCTCAATAGCTCTATATTTTTGGCTCTCAATCCACCAGGTTTATCGAGCACCTTAGGCCCTCATTCACCACTCCAACGTAGTCCGACAACAAAACCACTGCATGCAAGCAGTCAAACAGCTATTCAAGATTTTACAGGGGAGAAACACAGTCGAACAGAACGCAGGTACTCACAACAGTACTCAACCTATACCACCATAAAAGGGGAAAATACAACCAAGCAAATCATGGGAAAACAGCAGCCCAATACAACTATGAACCCACAGCACACAAATCCCACTGCAATCACTGGGAAAGCTCACACAAATTGGGAATGGAAAATACTAGACTTCCAATCTCTGCGTGAGAGACAAAACGTAACCCATAGAACTATGGACGCAATTACAGCCACAATTTAAACGATGGAAAAATAACAAGACAATAGGCTGTTTGATAAACATTGAAAAAGACACAAAACTCTGCGTGAATCCCAGTAAAGAATCAATCTGCTGCCATCAAATCTGTAAGGTAGATCAAGAGTTAGTAGGATTGCAAGCCAACAATCTATGAGGCAGAAAAGGAACCGAACTCCTTGCAATGGAATGTGGAACCTTTTTATCTCAGCTCGCCTGATAGGAGACGAATAGACTTGTGATCTCGTGGGTGGATAGACCAACAGATGCATCATGGGGAGAGTGTGAGTGGGCGTGGGCGTGGTGGTGGTTTTCCTGCCATCCAATCGCTGCTCCAACTAACAATTGAATAATTAAGGGTGGTGGTGACACATGGCTTTCCCCCATGACTCAATGCTTGACATTCCCCTTTCCTTATCCTTCAGAATCATGCCCCTTCTCATTTTAGTTTCCGCAAACATAGCTGGTTGGGTTATTTAATTAAAATGCATGTTTACATGATGCCATAATTAAATATATGTCGTATGTCCTGATATCCATCAGTGACCATTCCCAAGACAGAAACACAACATAACCAAATCGATGGCGGGGCCTTGGCCTTTAGCTCCGCACCAAGATTATTTACAATAAATGTATCATGTATTTTTAATGTAAGCGGGGTTGAAACTGGGGTATTACACTCCCCTCCCCCTTCAATAGCACTATCCTCAGTGCTTTTACAAAGTTTGAACAAAATGCTACACTGGTACCACCTCAGTGTTCCACAGGATTGAACAAAAATGGATGTGCCAGTCGCATGGCATCCTCCAGCTCCCACGTAGCTTCTTCAGGTCTGTAATGCTCCCATTGCACCTTTACCTGCCCTATGGCTCAGTTCTGGAGCATTGTGACCTTCCTGTCGAGGATGCGCATTGGCTCGATTTGGAACTCTCCCTCGGGTTCCACCTGAATCACATCCCAATTTATCACATGGTTAGGATCATGTACATATTTCTTAAGAAAAGAAACATGAAAAACATTATGAGCTCTAGTACTAGCAGGAAATACAAGTCTATATGAAACATGCCATATTCTTTCAAGCACTTCAAACGACCCACAATATCTAGGTGACAGCTTGGCACAACTTCCAGGCTTCATGGAAATTTTCTTTGCTTTCACTCTGAGGTAAACATGATCCCCAACACTAAACTCTCTGTTCATCCTATGCTTATCTGCATATCTTTTCTGTATGTCCTGTGTTGCTTTCAGATTCTGTCTGATCTTTACAACCTCTTGCTCGATTTTCTTGAGCAATTCTAGTCCAAGAACAACTCTGTTCACTAGGTTATCCCAATTCACTGGTGTCCTACACCTTCTTCCATACAAAGCTTCACACGGACTCATCCCCAAGGATGCCTGCTGTCCATTGTTGTAAGCAAACTCTACCAAGTGTAAGTAATCTTCCCACTTGGTTGGTTTGTCCATCACATACATGTGAAGCATATCTTCAAGCACCTGATTAACTCTTTCTGTCTACCCACTTGTCTGAGGATGGTAGGCAGTGCTGAAGTTTAGCTTTGTACCCAAATCTACAAACAATCCTTTCCAAAAATTGGAAGTGAACTTGACATCTCTGTTAGAGACTATTGCCTTCAACAATCCATGTAATTTGAAAATCTCCTTCATGAATATCTTTGTAATGTCATTAGTCTTATGTGTAGAATTCACTGATATAAAATGCGCTGCCTTTGTCAACTTGTCTACTACAACCATGATGGAATCATGTTGTCTCCAAGTCATCGGAAATCCTATAATAAAATCCATTGAAATAACTTCCCATTTCCATTCCAGAACTGGAAAAGGCTGCAACAAACCTACTGGATGTTGATACTCAACCTTTACCTATTGACATTTCATACACCTTGAAATGTATTCAGCCATGTGCTTTTTCATACCTGGCCAAAAGTACTGCCTTCTAGCTTTAGCAATTGTCTTTTGATATCCTAGGTGACTAGAATATAGAGCTTGATGGATTTTATCCATAACAATTCTCCTCAAATATGCTACTTTCGGAATATAAATTTTGCCTTTAAAAGTGAGAAGTCCATCTTCTTCCAATTTATATCCCTCATACCTCTTCTCAAGACTTTTCTGCTGCAATTTTTCTTTTACCTGCTCATACAATTCATCGTCGGCAACATGATTAAAAATATGTTGCCTCAATTCTGATTGGCAAATACTAAGAGATGCCACATGCATTTCCTGTACCTTCCAGCTAAGTGCATTAGCTACCTTGTTCTCCTTTCCTTTTATGTGCTTGATTTCAAAATCAAACTCACATAAAAATTCCATCCATCTCGCTTGCCTAGCATTTAGAGTAGGCTGATCAAACAAATACTTTAGGCCACAGTGATCTGTCCTGAGTTCAAATCTTCTACCCATCAAGTAATGTCTCCACATCTTGAGAGCATGTACTATGGATGCAAGGTCTAGATCATGAGTGGCATAGTTCTTCTCATGCTCCTTCAACTTTCTCAACTCATAACATATCACGTGGTTGTTCTGCATAAGGACTCCTCCAAGCCCTTGTCCACATGCATCGGTACATACCACAAAATATTTCTCTGGGTCTGCAACCTTCAATACTGGTGCACTGGTGAGAATATTCTTCAACCGTTGGAATATTTCTTCACACTTCGAAGTCCATTCGAACTTCATCCCCTTCTTCTGCAAAGAAGTGATGGCATGTGCAACCTTGGAAAATCCTTCAATGAATCTCCTGTAGTATCCTGCAAGTCCCATAAAAGATCTTACATCCGTCACATTCCTTGGAGTAGGCTAGTTCATGATGGATTCAATCTTCTTAGGGTCTACTGATATACCCTCTTCGGAGATAATGTGACCCAAGCACTGAATTCTATACCTGTAGAAGTCGCACTTGCTCAGCTTTGCATACAACTGATGTTCCCTGAGCACTTGCAATGTAAATCTCAAATGCTCTTCATGCTCTTCCTCATTCTTAGAATAAACAAGAATGTCATAAAGGAAAACAAGAACAAACTTGTCCAAATACTTACTGAAGACACTGTTCATAAGGCACATAAATGTAGCTGGTGCATTTGTGAGACCAAATGGTACCACTACAAACTCATAATGTCCATACCTTGTCCTAAAGGTTGTCTTATGAATGTCTTCATCCTTGATTCTTACCTGATGGTAACTAGACCTCAAGTCAATATTGGAAAATACCTTTGCTCCTTTCATTTGATCAAAGAGGTCATCAATCCTGGGCAAAGGATATTTATTCTTCACAATAACCTTGTTCAACTATCTGTAATCAATACATAACCTGAGTGTACCATCTTTGTTCTTTACAAACAGAACCAGTGCTCCCCAAGGAGACACACTTGGTCAAATATACTTCTTTTCCAACAACTCTTGCAGTTGCATCTTCAACTCTAGCATCTCCGGTGTACCCATCCTGTAGGGTGTCTTGGACATCGGTGCTGCTCCTGGCACAAGTTCAATGGTGAAATCAATGTCCCTCTTTGGAGGAAGCCCTGGAATTTCATCAGGAAACCCATCCTTGAATTCTTGTAACACCTGATAGTCTTCCAACCTAGGAGTTTCATCTCCTGTTGGTTCCAGAATATGAGCTACATACAAATTGAAACCTTTCCTACATAAATTCTTCAACTGCATTGCTGAAACCTGTCTTACTGAAATTACCTTCGGACTACCCTTTACAACTACTAGGTTTCTTTCTTCATCCATGCATTCAAAAGTTTTGTTATAACATTCAAGCTTCACTCTGTGAGCTTCTAACCAATCCATTCCAATGAGAACATCATAGGAACCAAGTGGTAGAACATTCATATCTACACAAGTGATCAATCCATTCATAACCAATGGACATTTCTCTACCAGTTCACTGACCTTTCTCTTAGTCCTAGTGGATAGCTGAACTAACCAATATTTTCTACGCTTTACCTTCTTAAAAGCAAAAATCTCCACTACTCTAGGAGTAATGTAACTGTGAGTAGAACCAGGGTCAATCAAAATAGAAACAGATTGTTCAACAATATTACCTATAACTTCAACCACAATTGACTAATGATCTGCCTGGTGGTCCTCCAGTGCTGCATAAATTCTAGGGACTGCCCTTGCTACTTGACCCACTGTTTCTGCTCCCTGAATGTTATAATCTGGCCTTGCACTTTGATTCTTGAGGGAACAATATCTACGCAAGTGAGGTCCTTCACATTTCCAACATTTGAGTGGACCTTTATTCTGTTGTGGCTATTTAGGCTTTCCACTTTTCACTCCAACGGGATTATTCGCAGCTTAGGATGGCTGCTTCTACTGATTCCTGAATCTAGAAGGTTTGAAACCTTTCTTTTTTTGGTCAAACTTTTCATTCTTCTTGTCCTTCCATGCCTAATGGTAGTTAGGTTTACCTTTGCTTTTCTCATAGCAATATTTAGCCTTTCTTATTGCTTCTTCGAGAGTTATCGGCTCATAGAACTCAATTCTATCTTTGTAGGCTTGAGGCAATCCACTTAGAAACTGCTGGATTTTTACTTTTTCATCTCTGATGTACCAGAAATATATCAACAATTCCAATAATTTATTTGCATATTCATCCATGGTTTGCTGTCCCAATATTAGCTCATGGAATTCCTTGATCTTGTCATCATAATACCTGTCAGAAAGGTATTTCTACATGAAATACTTCTTGAATTGTTTCCACTTCAATTTACTTTCACTGATCCTCTTTACTTGCTTGAAGTGTTCCCACCAAATGGATGCTTGTCCATTTAGATTGAATATGGCAACTCTTGCCTTCATGTTTCTTGAATAATTCTGCACTTGAAAGTACTTCTTTATCCCAAGATGCCAAGCTTCAACCTCTTATCCAGTCTTTATCTCACCATCAAAGGTAGGAGGTTTAAATTTCTTAAATTCATCCTGAGAGCAATCCCTATGATGTCTTATTCTTCTCGTATCAGAAGATGAACTGGTATCCCCACTGGATACTTCAGAATTAGATGATCCACTAGAAGACGTTCTCCTTCTCCTAGTGCTACTCTTGCTGCCTTCTGGCCTTACTGTATCTCGTCTAGAATCCATGTTTTTCTGCAAGTCTATCAAACTCTGCAATATGGCAGCATTCAACTGATGTTGCTCTTCCTGGGCTTTAACCAAGCTTCTCATGGCGGCCGCAACCTTGGACGGTGTCCCCTAGAATCTCCTTCCATTAGACTCTATGTCATAATTTCCATTATAGACATTTTCTCCCATGGAATCTTCTGCTCACTCGTAAGAATCCCGAGCATTATACCCATCACGGGTTCTCATGACTGAACCACCTCTTGTTTTACCACACTGTTCTTTTTGGAGTACTAGTCTTGGAAATTATCTATAGTTCTGCAAATGTGTTAGTAGAAAACTGTTAGATGCATACATTAATATAAATCAAACTACTTACCTTTTTCTTTTGGAAATTTCATAAAACAACAACTATGTTAAAATATAAATTTTTCTCTATTTCTTTTCAGCCCTGTGACCATGGGCAGTCTACTAAAATCTGCTGAAAATCGATTGAAAGGCAGTAAAAAAATTCTCGAAAATCACTGAGAAATTCTTCTAAAAAAAGAAATCTTCTTAGGTCCAATCGGACCTCCTCCCAACTAATTCTTTGACATTGTGGTGGTAAAAACAACTACGCCTCCGATCTTCATCAATGAAAAATTGTCTGTTCATTGGTGGTCTGTTGTTTATTCCTTTCCGACGTTTCGGTGGGTAAAACAACTAGAATCCTGACCTGTATCGGCAAGAAAAACATCTGTGCATCAGGTGCATAGTCCGTTGAGCAGCCGCAACGGCAGAAATGATCTTCCTACCATTTCCATGGCGAATGTAGCTGAGCTTCTGATCGGTGATCTGATCATCAACAATTTTCTGGTGCTTTTTGACTCTTCAAAGTTTTTCTTCGATCGGTCTATTATCCCACGTCTTTATCGGCGACCTGTTGGTTTATTTTCATTTGCAGTACCGGGTCCGCAATGGTCTATCATTCCACAACAATAGCCAACAATCCCGTTATAATTTCCATGAACCAAATTTTGTTGATGGTCGAAATGGCATCCTACTATGGCATCGGATACTTAGTCCTCTAGGCATACACAACGATGGTTTCCATAAGCCCTAACACTTTCGTAGTGTCGGCACTCCTGAGCACTTCACTTCACTGTAGTAGGTTATTGGATCTCGGAATCATTATACACTAAACACCTCCACATCGACGAGTGGAGAGACTAATGCATCGGTAGGATAGTTGTCTAAGATTTTGCAATGGTGGGTGCTCGATCAACTGACTTTTGCCAAAGTCCACCAGCGGTCTCATTAACTAACTTCTGCCGATGATTTCAACACTTAAACAAAATTTCAAAAATTTCTTCTTCCATTGACAGTCGGGTGTCCTACGCATCAGGCGGTTAGTCCCTTCAGCTTCTGCAATGGTGGACCATAATTGAAATTCATATTCCTTTGTCTTCCACAACTATAATTCTATCAGCACCCACATCATCTGATCATCGACGATGTGATCAACTAACCATCACCAATGGCCGATAATTCCATGCCTTAAGAATTTTTTTTGAAATTTCTCTCTTTTCAGTCTTCCTTCCCTCCGCGTCATCGGCTCATCGATCACTTATATTTTGCTGACTCTATCGGCTCCATCTCCCACTAACACTAACACTTTGGCATTGGCCACAATCCACTAACACTTTGGCATCGACGAGTGGAAGACTAAAGCATCAACGGGTTAGTTCGATCAGTAGCCGCAACATCAACTCATCATCTTCGACCCTTTTTCAATTGGCGGTCCAATATGCTAATGCTTTCCAATCGGTGAACTGAGAAATGATTTCGGCTGGCATCGGCAGTCAGAGCTTCTCCCTGTCGGAATACTAGGGCTCTAGGCTTCCGCAATGGCCGATGCACAAACCACTATCTTCTTTTGATGACTGATGTTTTCATCACTTAAAATAAATTTTTTTTTGAACTTCCTGTGCCATTTGCGGTCGGATCAACTATATGTTGGGAGGATAGTTCTCTATTTATCCACAATTGTGGGTCTACAATCCTTTGATCCCTCTCGCTATTCATTGGCGATGAATTCCACTAACGTGCTTCGCTGGTTGACGAAGTAAACACTTAGAACATTTTGAAACTTCTGCGCCATCGATGGTCGGATCAACTATCCTTCGGGTGGATAATGTCTTAGACTGCCACAATGATGGTTGCACCATCAGCTAAACTTTGGCGATCCATATGTCTAAGTGTTCCGATGGGCCAACAGCCAAACACTTAGAAATTTTTATGAATTTTCTGGGCTTCACCCATTTCCTGGTTTCTTCAGGGCAGTAGGCAACCTACCTCTGTTAACTATTCATGGCTTTCTGAGGCCCAATGCTGCAACATAAACTCTGACACTGCATCTTCACAACTCATTCAGGCCTATACTGCAACCAGGGCTCTGATACCACGCTGTAACGTCCCCGACCCTCCAACCAGCGAAGAGGATGCTACTATACGTCAAATCATTTGGGCGTCTAGCCCCATGAACATGAACATGCATACATATAGTGCTGAAGCATGATAGTTTAAATCATAAAACACATTATGAAGCATAATAATTCATTATGCACAATGGAAGCAAAACATATCAATCAACACTTCATGCATATACAGATCAGCATTTAACATGTATATCATCATTCATCAAAGGTAAATATGATTGCAGACACAAGTTAGGCAAGAATACTTATCTTATAAAGAGATTGTTCCGCAACCAGCTACGTCACTGAGCCGTTCCACCCAACCATAGGCCCACGTGCTCCTTAATATCTCAGCAATGCTGCCACCCTTGAGCTGGGCATGATTCCCGAAGGAATAAGGAACTAACAGGCTTACACGTAGCCAAGGATAACAACACCACAAGGGTACATAGTTCAGCCAACCCAACACAATTGGGTTTATCAGGCAAACAATAGATCAGCCAAGCCAACAAAGTTGGGTTTATTAGGCCATCTAGGAGCTGGGAAATGCTAATGCTAAGCTAGTGATCTCATTAGAGAGGTACAAAAACCGACACTAGAACTATCCTGGCTTCTATAACACCCACACACACCCAACACAAGGAAATAAACCCTTTTTCTGCAACGCAGTCCCTCTAATCCTGATCTGCCTTCCAGTGCTATTCAGGGGTTGTGGAGAAGAAAGCCACTCAGTAACTCTGTCTCTGTGGTTCTCAATCCACCAGGTTTATCAAGCACCTTAGGACCTCATTCACCACTCCAGTGAAGTCCGAGGAAAAAACCACTGTATGCAAGCAGTCAAACAGCTATTCAATCTTTTACAGGGGAGAAACATAGTCGAACAGAATGCAGGTACTCACAGCAATACTCAACTAATACCACCATAAAAAGGGAAAATACAACCAAGCAAATCATGGGCAAACAGCAGCCCAATACAACTATGAACCCACAACACACAAATCCCACTGCAATCGCTAGGAAAGCTCACACAGACCAGGAATGGAAAACACCAGACTTCCAATATCTGCGTGAGAGACAAAACGCAACCCACAGAACTATGGATGCAATTACATCCACAATTTCAACGATGTAAAAATAACAGGACAATACGTTGTATGATAAACATGGAAAAAGACACAAAAATCTGCGTGAATCCCAGTAAAGAATCAATCCGTAGCCATCAAATACGTGAGGCAGAGCAAGAGTTAGCAGGCTCGCAAGCCAACAATCGGTGAGGTAGGAAAGGAATCGAACCCCCTACAATGTAATATGGAACCTTTTATCTCAGCTTGCCTGAGAGGAGATGAACATACTTGCGATCTCGTGGGTGGACATACCAACAGATGTGTCATGGGGAGAGTATGAGCGGGCGTGGACGTGGTGGTGGTTTTCCTGCCAGCCAATCGCCGCTCCAACTAACAATGGAATAATTAAGGGTGGTGGTGACACATGGATTTCCCCCATGAATCAATGCCCAACATTATCCTTCAGAATCATGCCCCTTCTCATTTTAGTTGCTGCGAGCATAGCTGGTTGGGTTATTTAATTAAAATGCATGTTTACATGATGCCACAATTAAATATATGTCGTATGTCCCGATATCCATTGGTGACCATTCCCAAAAAAGAAACACAACATAACCAAATTGATGGTGGGGCCTTGGCCTTTAGCTCTGCACCACGATTATTTATAATATATGTATCATGTATTTTTAATGTAAGCGGGGTTAAAACCAGGGTATTATAGGAGGTCTCTTGAAATACTCAGACACAAAAGACCATAGGCCTCATCCCTACTATTGTGCCGTTTTATTTTCTCTGTAGCTGCATTGGGATCTACCTCAGTAGCCATGGTAACCCTGTAGAGACGTTTCTCTCTCAACAATATATCCATCTCATCTTTCCATTCAAAGAAATTGAATGGAGTCAAGATGATCCTTTGAGATTGGTCCATATCTCAGCTCTTGTGCCCTTCAGTCAGCAGAATGCGCTCCCAGTCAGTGATGTCGAACCTGCAATAACAATGTGGAAGGAGAGAAATCAATCCACAAAGTCTCTAATACCATGTGGAAATTGAACCCAAGAGATAGATCAATTACACTCACAGAATTGCTAATCAAACATGCAAAATTCACACAAAAGGAGACTGAAATTGGAGCATAAATTAATCCTATATAGAATAAGTGTATATTATGCAACCATATGAAGTAATAGGCTACTCAAATATATAATTACATGAGAGATTCAAAAGCATTAGGTTTCTATTTGAATTGGTCAAAAAGCAAGCTTACTAAAACAAGTCAAATCCCCCATAGATGCAAAAAGGACTTTCCAAATCCATGAAGATCCTCAAGAATTAGATAAAGCAAGTGGGAAAGATAATGTGTGGTGGAAATACAACTCATTCATTATTTTTTATGGAGAAAAGGAAGGAGGATGATGTGGTAAAAAAACAAGGCAAGTTCCCCTAGGTTAGCTTTTCCTTTATGCCTTAAAATAGATGTAAAACAAGGCATCTTTCAGAAAAAAAAGATATGCACTTTAAGGAATCAGGAATAAAGTAGACATGCTAAATATGGTTCCAGGATGATTCCAAAGTGCTCCATGACCTAGTTTAGAAAGTATTGACTTCTAGGAACATGTAGGAGTCAACTAGCATAGAGAGAGAATCTAGGATTTTAGGAATAAGACAAAAGAGTGATAACTCGAAGTTGGGTAACACTTCTGTGAGAATTGGGTGCCCAAACAACATAGCGGGCGTTATTCGACTGAATAACGAATCATTTATTTGGCCGAATAAACTTTAACGGTAACCATTTAATTTGACGAAACGGATTGCCAACCGGTAATTTTTACCGGCATGTCAATAATTATTCGGCTGAATACTTGTTCGGACGAACAATTATTTGGCCAAACAATTATTCGACTAAATAACTGAATAATTATTCAGCCGAATACTTGTTTGGCCGAACAATTATTCGGCCAAATAATTGTTCAGCCGTATAATTTTTTGGCTGAATAATTTTTTACCATATAAGGTCAGTTGTGGCCTCATTCCCGTTGTTTTCTCCTATAGCGATTTATTGTTGTTCTAATCCTCCTGCCACCCGTCTCGTCTTGGCACCCTATTGGTTGGTCATTGATTGTCATTCCCCTCCATGTCACCCAGCCATCTGACGTGTACATTTTCCATCCTGTCACCCCTTTACCTGTCTGTTTTCCTCTCAGTGTGGATGTCTGTTCGTGGAGGTTTGTTTGAAGTGGAGATCTTTTCAGCATGGAGGTATGTTAGTGGAGGTGGACATGGTCTTTTCGTGGTGTGGTGTTGTTGTGTTGCCCCTTGACTGTGAGGTAAATTTTTTTGTTTATAGTAATTAAAGGAAATTCATAGTTTCATTTGTAATATGGGAACAACTAGTCATAGTTCCATTAGCAATCTGGTAGACATTGAAATCTGTCCATTTGGACAGAGTTGAATAGCTCTGTCCATTTAGATAGAGTTGAACAGCTTTGTCCAAATGGACAAAGCTGAATAGCTCTGTCCATTTGGACATATCTGATTGAAAAAAAAATTAAAAAAACATATGAAGCACTATTGATATAAGATCTTAGATTTTGAATTTGGATTTAAGTGTAATACTTTCTTTAAATGATTTTAATTAAACAAAATTTAACATACAACTTGAAATCTATTAATGTTTTTTTTTCTATATTTTTCAATTAGCTTATTCTTATTCTCTATGTACATGAAATTTTATAGAATATTTAGACAGCTCTGTCCAAAAAAATCCATAACTTTTTAATTAGCTTATTCTTATTCTCTATGTACATGAAATTTTATAGAATATTTAGATAGCTCTGTCCAAAAAAATCCATTTTTATGTAGGCTTAAATAACTCCACCAGAGAAAAGATCCATGGTTGGGGTGTTTATAGGAACTTGAGATATACATATGGGATGGAATGGATGTCATGGAAACTAAGGGAACTAGGGAGTTAATGTACCGTAGAGCAGGGGGTGTTTCTACGTAGGGTAAGGTATCTGTGGGAGGGAAGTAACTTCATATAAATATATACTTTAGGGGTTTTTGGTGGGTTATGAAATGATTAATTCATGTCACCATTAATGCAGCTGCAGTATGTAGCACCTCTAAATGACATTTAAGACTACACAGGTTGCAGCTCTGTCCAAATGGACAGAGCTGATATGCTCCATCCATTTGTATAGAGTTGATGAACTATGTCCAAATGGATAGAGTTGAACAACTCTTTCCATTTGGACAGAGTTGAACAGCTCTGTCCATTTGGACAGAGTTGATCAACTCCTTAAGTAAACAATTTATTTATGTATGTTTTTTTGTTGGTAGGGGACAAGATTTCAAAACCTTTTCATTTCATGTCTTGCCCGAGTTACAACTTCAACTGTAGTGTAATAACTATATAGTTTTGTCCATAAGCTCTACTACTTGCTTTAGTCCATACAAATACTAGCCGAAGTATAAGTCCCATGGAACTTTATGACTATCTTAGTCCATGATGCATTGCATTAAGTTCCATTGCCATTTCATGCTTTTCCGAAACATAAAGAGAAAAGGTTAGATAGAGAAAGGAAAGTTTAAAGAAAGAATTTATTTATCTCCTTATGGGCATGGAGACCAAAACAACCAGAAGTGTAACGTAAAATGATAGGGATAGGCTGGACTAATAGGGGGGGGGGAATCCATAGGTGTATGTAGTCAGTCCCTAGACGCTCTCCTTAGTCCAAGTTGAAATCTATATGTCCTTTCCATTTGATGTGATAAATCCATGAAATCACAATAGTTGATTGATAGAAGTCAGTATTGAAACTGAACATGAGTGCAAAAGAAGAAATAGAAGCTCTATCTATATTTAATAGTGATGCTCTCACTAACAATTCTATAATGACTAGGTAGCTAGTAGCCAGCAGTAGTGTTTGTCTGTAGAGTAGGTAAGTACTTGCACTTTCCTTAGACTGTATTTTATACTTAGCAAAATGTAGTTCATGCAGAGTTCATCAACTCTTTCCCTGATAACTTTACTTAGCAAAACATATTTTAGTACGTTTTATATAAATCAGAAACAAAAAAAATTATTACACATAAAACATCAAATTTTCTGATTACTAATTTGTTTGATCTTATGTGTTTTTAATCTAAATCACAAAAGAAACATATAACTTGTATAATGCTTATTAGTTATCAGTTTATATTTACCATTATATTAGGACATTGTGCATTTTTTTAAACTTTACTCTTAGTTCATAGGTATTATAAGGAAGATATTGGTTCATCAACTCTGTCCATGGACAGAGTTCATGAATGAATACTCTGTCTATGGATAGAGTTCATGAATGAATACTCTGTCCACATGGAGTGATGAACATAACTCTGTCCATGTGGACAGAGTTGAAGAACTCTGTCCATGCAGATTCCATCAACTCTGTCCATGCAGAGTTCATCAACTCTGACGCTGATCAGTTTACTTAGCATAAGGTTTTTTTATGATTTTATGGAATAATTAAATTTTTTGTAGTTGACATAAAGAAATGTAGCTTTAATTTCATATTTGATGATATTGTTTCCATTAATTTTAAAAATCTAAAATACATCAAAAACACAGAGATTGCTATGTTAATTTCTCATACATCCAACAATAGTGTAGCTATTTTCATTTTAAGAACTATTAGATGATATTAGGGACATCTAGGTAATAAAAACTTAGTTTTTATAGGAGCTAGTTCTTTGAAGTTGAGGAATTAACATGCATAATTTGAATATGTTATGAGTTGATATATCAGATAATGTTGAGGACATATAGGTATTTATTAAAAACTTATTTTTTTAGTGGCTAGGTCTTTGAATATGAGGAATTAACATGTAGAATTTGAATATGATATGAGTTGATTTGTGTAATCTTGTAGATATCATATCAAATGGAAACAGATAATAAATTACCTTTAATCATTTAAAGAACTATTATATAATATTAGTGATATCTAGGTCGTTATTGAAATCTTAGTTTTTATAGTTGCTAGGTCTTTGAATTTAATTAATTAACATGTAGAAGGTTAGGCCCTTAATGATTGAGGCATTACGACTCTCGAACTTCAGGCCTGACAAACTATCTCCCCACATTTTCCACCTCTCGACTTGCAAAATTATTTAATGGATCAGCATGTTTGGCTTCAAGTTACTCTACGTTTCAATCTTTGGCCTCTGAACCAAAACAAGTTTATGGCATGTGCCGGGGTCAAAACGTTATATAGCGTGTGAAGTAACCATCATATACCAGTGTATTTAGTGGATTAAGGGATCTTCCTTATCATGAAGAAGCTTCACCGTCTTTATATATGTTATTTCTCCATACCACCTTTGTTTTTCTATTTATATTTCATTGAAATCTTAGTTTTAATAGTAGCTAGGTCTTTGAAGTTGATTAATTAACATGTAGAAAATAATATTTGTGTAAACTTGTAGATATCATATCCAATGGAAAGAGAGCAGCCTTTAAGACAGAAGCATAGGAGGTCATCACATTCTTCGGGAATTGGTGTTCGAAATGAAAATTGAAGATTATCGACTTCACCTCGGGACTCAAGCTTATTGTTCATTTGATCATCGACATGGTGATAGTGGTAGAGATGATTACCCCTTATCATCTATGGGTGAATGTGGATCTCGACCTTCTGTACGGGAGAGAAGTGTGGAAGTAGAGCAAGGTTCGCAAGAGGCTCGTCATCCTACATAGGGTGGTGAAGGTCGAGCAAGCACGCAATATGTCAAACTAGCTCAGGGTTGTATGCCCATTACGACCTATCCATCAGATTTACCAGAGGAGATTCCATGGGAAAGTGGTCTTCAACAAATGACCCTTGAAAGTTGTAGGGCTCACTATGACAAGCTGCAAAATGATCTTGGACCAATATTTACAAAAATTCATTGAGGTATATGAGGATCTTGGACCAACAACAGATGGTTTTGTTGCCTTGATGCAAAGAAGAAAGGCACAAGTGATGAGTCCAGACAAGTGGGTTGTTGTGAAGGAGAGGGTGACTAGAGAACATGCCAAATCAATGTTCAACTTCAAAGAGGGATTAAAGTAGAAAGCATTGAAAGTGCAATATTTTAAGCACCCTCAACTTGCACATTTTTTATATGATCGGTTTCTCGCAGCCTATGGTTGGTTTCCATGGAACGATGAGGTTCCTAATTATTTTGCTAGGTTATTTTATGCTTAATTTTTTTTAGGAATGAAGCCAGACTATACTGATATTCATTCCGAGTTTTATGGAATTGGAAAGGGGAGGATATGCAATCAAAAAGGTGCCCTTAGAGATCCTAGTACTCTTCGACCTCCACCTTCGATATCTCGTCCACCTAGGCTTGTGACTTACAAATCCGAGATGGAGCCCACATTACAAGTTGGGACAGCTGCAAGGCATAATGTTGTTGAAGGTTTGACTTCGGCATTTGTAGGAGTTGATGTTGGATTGAGTCGAGAGAGGGATCGAGCCACTATTAGGCAAAATTTTGTTTACAAAATAAATGATGAGTTAGATTGTATGGGAATTGAAGATCTAAAGGCCTATGCCAAGCTTTGTCGTAATATAGCTTCAGATATAATATCTAATGACACGTCAAGTATAGGAGAATTTTGTGTATTTTCAATTTATTAATTTTATTTATTTATTTTGAATTAAATTTTTTGTTACATAATATCTATGTATGATAAATTATTTTTTGATGTATAGTAGTAAATACGTTACGTAAATGTTTATTGTTTTCAGTTTTCGTGATTGTTAAATGAACATAATTTTAGATTCTCCACTAGTCAAAATGTTGGAAATGTAGAAGTGCATATTGGAAAGGTATACTTAAAATTTACATTTATATTTATGTTTGAAAGATATTTTTTTTTTTGTTTTTAAATTTAACTATGTATCTTATTGTTAATTTGACTTATTTATGCAGGTTTCAATAGATTCAAACTTTTTAGATGATTTTCCATCTATTGTGAGCTAATGTTTTATTTTTTTTGTTTTTTAAGTTAATTGCTAAGCTTAATATTTTTTGCTTTTACTATGATTTATTTATTAACAAAATTTAAATTTTAAGGGAGAACATATTGAAATTGGAGGTGAAGATATAGGTTCTTTGATGGATGTGGATATTGGCACCGAGGTAATTTTGTTCATAATTGAATTGTTCTCTAATATATATGTTTAAATAGTTTAAATAATGTTTGACATTTGTAAATTGCTTTTATATATGTTGAAGCTTGGGTCTATTCGATCTTTTCGAGGAAAATGAAAGACTCCATTGGATGATAGTGTTGGAATTGTAAGTTTAATATTTTATTTTTTTGAATTTAGTTTAAAATAGTCTAAATAATTTGTAAGATTTATAAATTGTTTTTATATATGTTGTAGATTGGGTCTACTCCACCTTTTAGAGGCAAAGAGAAGACTCCCTTGGAT
>LPNX010275007.1:473952-518354 GCA_001517045.1 Pseudotsuga menziesii | reverse complement strand
TTTTGTTAATAATTGAATTGTTCTTCGATATATTAGTTTAATGTTTTAATGTTTTGATTTTGGTTTAAAGTTCTTTAAATAATTTATGATATTCATAATCCATTTTTATACATGTTGCAGATTGTTACGAGTCCAAGGGAATTCCCTAGTCGAGAATAGTGGTGGACTTCCAGTTAGAGAATTATTTATATTGTTCTTTTTATGTAGATATATATATTGTAGTTGATTTGGACATCAAGGAGCTTAATTTTTGGATTATATACATGTACATTGAACTCACATGTACATGATTGTTTTTTTAGATTATATACATTTACATTTAACTCACATGTTCATGATTGTTTTTTTGGATTATATAAATATGCATTGACCTTAGATATTGTTTTTTGGATTATATACATGTATATGTAAATGTTAGGAATGTTAGGAAGTTTCGATAGGTACAATCTAATGTTAAGAATGAATATATGGGGAATGAATATGGAAATGTTAATGTTAGGAATGTTAGGAAGTTAATTTTAAGAATTTTAGGAAGTTTTGATAGGTCCAATGTCAGGAGTGAATGTGGGAATGTGGGAATGTTAGGAGTGAATGTGGAAATAGGGGAATGTTAGGAATGAATACTTTGATAGGTGCAATCTAATGTTAAGAATGAATATATGGGGAATGAATATAGAAATGTTAATATTAGGAATGTTAGGAAGTTTTGATAGGTGCAAATATATAAATGTTTGAAATGAATGTTAAGAATGAATGTTAGGAAATGTTAGGTGCAAATATATGAATGAATGTTCAGAAAGGTTAGGAATGTTATAACGTTTTGATAGGTGCAAATATATGACTGTATAAATGAATGTAAGAATGAATATAGGAGAATGTTAATGTTAAGAATGAATATATGGGGAATGTTAATGTTATGAGTGAACATGGGAATGGGGGAATGCTAGCAGAGAATGTTTTGATAGGTGCAATGTTAGGAGTGAATGTTAGTAGCGAATGTGGTAATGTTAGGAGTGAATGTTTTGATAGGTGCAAATATATGAATGAATGTTAGGAAATGTTCAGAATCTTAGGAAGTTTTGATAGGTGCAAATGTATGAATGTTAAGAAAGGTTAGGAATGTTAGGAAGTTTTTATAAGTGCAAAATATATGAAAGTATGTATTATTAAGTTTATGTATGATTGTAGATGTAAAATATTTTTAGTGTTGAGAAGTTGAGAATGTTAGGAATGTTAGAAAGTTTTGATAGAAATATTTTTTATTACTAAGGTAAAATTAGCAACTTGATTCTGAATTTTAATATTTTTTATACTAAGTAACATTATCAATTTAATTATTATATTTATTGTATGTTCCTTATAAGAAAAGAAAATGAGCACTACAAAGTTGCAGTAGTGAGGAAACTACAAATAACATTCCTATATAACCCCCTAGGATTTAAAGAAACGTGATGAAATGAATACAAAAAAACAAAAAGAAAGACTTGTAGAGTTACAGGGAGAATTCAAAAAGTTAAGGCCCTCCATGTTTGATGGAGAATTTGAGGAAGCGATAGAATCTTAGTTGTTAAATCTGTTCTGTGGTGGAAGGAGGCTAAGAGTGTCAGTAACATACGTAGTAAAGAGTTGAGTTAGAATTTTTTTTAAAAACTATTGAAAAAATGTATATGTCAGAACGATATTATGATGCGAAAGCCAAATAATTCAATGATTTGGGACCAAGATTGTTAACCATGGAAGAATTTGTAACTGAGTTTGTAAATTTACAACGCTATGTACCATACCTAAGAGTTGAAAAAGCTAAGGTATATAGTTTTATCAGTTGTTTACCCCCAGTGTATAAGGAAAAGATCGTGTTTGAAATTCCTAAACAATGGATGAAGAAATTAGAAAGGCCTAGTTGTGCTACCATTTGTTTAAACAAATATCCAAATTGAGTAGAAGTTGGAAAAATAAAAAAAATGAAAAGATCGATCAACGTAGGAAAGGATTTAAACCCTCACCTTTTGGAAAACGAACTAGAGGTCATACTGATAAAAATTACAATAGGCGCGGTTCAACATATAGCAATGGGGTAAAGAGTATAAAAAATTCCAGTGGAGGATGGAATAGTAACCCGTAAGCATGTTGTAGGAAGCCTCTAATGTGAATGGCATAGCCAGGAATATCCCTATAGTTAATCTTTCTTTGGAATATCGGCATGCGGACCATCAATCCACCATGTTGGAAGTAGAAGGTAAAGTTTTGAACATACATGTTTCTATACTTATTGATTCAGGATCTAGTTTAAGTTACATTGCACCAAAAGTAGTTGAAAAGTGTAAACTTAGTAAGGAAAAATAAAAAAATGCATGGTTGGTATAGCTGGAAACAAAGGTAAAAAGGAAAGTTACGGAGATAGTTAAAGATTTTTTATTAGGTTTTAATGACTTGGATACCTCAGTTAATTTAAATATACTTCCCCTAGGATCCTATGACATTTTGATAGGTATGGATTGGCTGGAATCTCATAAAGATGTTATCAACTATTTGCATAAAAATTTTAGTAGTGTAGATGAGGAGGATAAGTATCATACAATGAAGGAAATTTATAGACCTTTATCTAAACGAAAAATTTCAGCACTACAACGTAAAAAGTGTATTAGGATAGGGTGTTAACTTTATGGCATCAAAATTAAAGAATTTGAGCCTGAAAAATAAAAAATGGAATTGGAACAATTTCCTATTTTAAAGGAATTTGAAGTTGTATTTTGTGATAAGATATCAATATTACCACCTAAACGATATTTAAATTTTACCATAGATTTAATGTCATTTTTAACACTAGTATCATGAGATCCATATCATATGAGTATCCCAGAATTAACGAAATGAAAAATACAATTACAAGAGTTATTAGACAAAGGATATATTCAGCCTAGTGTATCTCCTTGAAGAGTACCTGTTTTGTTCGTGGGTGTGCTAGTAATATGATAAATTGTAATGTATTATTATTGTTTACTGTCGTGCATGGATAAATTATAGTTGATGAATAGATAACCAACCATTGATGGCAGATGACTAGAAGAACGCGAGCTAAAATAATTTTCGGCCGATGATTTTTTTTTTGTTTGCGTTGTAAATAACGGTTCCGTAATGGAAAAACATTGTTCGGTTGAATAACCTCTGAGACTTGAAACCTGCACAATTTTTAGGTTTCTCCATTTTCATAAGGTAAAATGGATGCCTTACACTACAAATCAACTGTCAAACTTGATACCATTAGTTTCGTCATTGAATTTAATTTATGTAGGTATATATTTTGTTGTGTATAGGTGAGATCCTATATTTTTATTTTTTTTCGTTTCTTAACATGTGTTGAGTTGAGTTTCATCTCTTTCAACATGCGATGAAATGAAAAATATATAACTTAAAAAATACACCACCTAAAAAATTGAAACAAATATGGTGCACTTAATTGGAGTGTCTACTTCAAAAGGGTATTCGTAGATTTTTAAATTTTATAGTCAATTGAGAGAAAAGTGGTGCAACCAAACACATGTTGAAAATCGACAAGGTTTCCCCATTGATCGAATTCAAAAAAATATTATAATTAGTATATATATCCATTGGTTACAAATTTATAGTCATCGCAATAGTATATTGTGTGTAGATTGTCGTAACATATTTTGTTTTTGCAAAACACAAGTTTAACAATGATTTTAGGGGCGCAACCAAACATGTCTATTTTTTAGTCCTTTCATTTTATAAGGACACATCGTCAAACATTTTTCGAAACGACGTATCAAATCTCAATAAAAAAAATTGAAAAAATTATGAATAGAAAGCTAACATAATTCGCTAAAATTTTTGCTTTTACTTGAAAGTGAAATTCTAAACGAAAATATCACTTTCATTCATCCAAAGTTGAAAAACATGAAAAAATCAAATTTATTTTCTCATAAGACAACCCAAAATAGACACCCATATTCATGGATTCACCCAAAAATGATTTAATTAATGTCAAATATGGGTAGATATGGGTTGATTATTATAACATAGATCCCATACAAATATTTTTCTCTTTCTATGTAAGGATGTTATGGGGATTCGTGATCTTCGATAATCCTTCTATGAATTTCTAGTAATAACCCATAATCCCCATGAACGATCGTACATCTGATACATCTTTAGGAACATGCATTATTGATTTTATCTTATCTTTAAATAATTCACATTTACTAAATTTAGCATACAGTTTATGTTTTCTTAGAACTTGTAGTATTATCTGAAAATGTTCATCATGTTCTTCTTTCATTTTTGAAAAAAATAATATGAAATTTATGAAGATGACTACGAATTTATCCAAGTATTTACTTAACGCAATGTTCATTAAACACATAAAATTTGTTGGAGCATTCGTTAACCCAAATGGCATAACTACAAATTCATAATGCCCACATCAAGTTCTGAATGCAGTTTTGAAAATATATTCATCTTTAATTTCGACTTGATGATATCCAGATCTCAAGTTTTTTTTGAGAATATCGTTGCTCCGCTTATCTAATTGAACATATCATTTATGTGGGGAAATGGATATATGTTTTTAATTTCCATATTGTTTAACTAAGGTTAATCTATACATAAACTTAATGTACCGTCTTTATTTATAACAAATAAGATAGGTTCTCCCCAAGGGGATACACTTGGTCTTATATAATTCTTATATATCATCTCTTGTAGTCGTAGTTTTAATTCCCTAATTTCTAATATGGTCATCCAATAAGGATCCTTTGAATTGGGTACAACTCCCGGTACTAATTCAATAGTAAAATCCAGCTCTCTTTTTGTAGGTAATCCTAAAATCTCATCCGAAAAACCATCTGAGAATTATTGTAATATTGTAATATCATTGAATTTTAAATTATATTTTTTATTCATGTGTTCTCCATTCATTACATGTACAACAAAAAATTTACAACCTTTCTGTACAACCTTTTTCATTTGTAATGCTGAAATTTGTCTAACAGAAAATTTTCTAGGTATCCCTTTGGCTGTAATTCTTTCTCCTTTATCATATAAGCATGTAAATGTTTTCTCAAAGCAATTTAAAACTACTATATGTTTTTCCAGCCATCCCATACCTGTTAAAACATCATAAGACCCTAGCACCAATATAGTTAATTTCACTTGAGTTTTGAATTGACTGATAAACATTTCATAATTTTCAACATAGTTTACTACCTTTCTTTTGGTTTTTGTAGCTAACTGAACCAACCAATACTTTTCAAAAAATTTCAAATGTAAATTGCATCTTTCTTCTATACTAGGTGACACAGCTTAAACTAGCACCTGTGTCTATTAAAATAGAAACATGCTTGTTCTGTATCATACCTTCTATTTCCACCATGGATGTTTGGTGATCGACCTGTTGATTCTCCAAGGCTGCATTAATTATGACCATTTCATTTTCTATGTCACCAATAGTTTTTTCCTCTTGAATTGTATGCACATTGCTGAAATTCCTCCTTCTGTTCAGACTATCTTTTGCATAATGAGGTCCCTGACATTCCAAACATTTCACATGTTCTCTTTGTTCATTATTTTTAACATAATTATTAGGCATGTCTCTTCTTTTTGGTGCTGTAATGTTTTGATGTTTTTTACCCTTAAAACTTGTTCCTTGAAAATTATTCTTAGAAAAATTTCTGGAATTATTTTTGAAACTTTTGTTAGGCTTAAAACCTTTCCTTCTCTGCTCAAAATTACTTGTTCTTTTATTTTTCCAGTTAGGTATTCCTTCTTTCTTATTTTTTATTTGTTCATAACAGAAGTTGGATTTCCTCATTGCATCTTCAAGGGTCTTTGGATGATCAAATTCAGTTATGCCCTTAAAACTAAGAGGAAAACAAATCAGAAACCTTTGTATCTTAGGATTTTCATTGATTAATAAGGTACATATCATAATAAAATTAAAAATTTACTACTTAGTTCCTTCATATACATTGAACTTAGTCTAAGATCATAAAAATATTTATCTTTTTCTTCATAATGTTGTTCATATAAGAATTTTCTTTTGAAGTCATTCTTGAAAGTTCTCTAGGTTACATATTTCTCTTTAAGGTTTTTAACTCTCTTTATATCCTACCACCAAATGTCAGCCCTTTTGGTTAAGTTATAGATAGCCATCCAAGATTTCAATCTATCTGAGTAGTTATAAATTTGGAAGTACTTTTTCATACCTGATAGCCATGCCTCGACTTCTTTACCCTTTTCCACTTCTCCATTAAACATAGGAGGTTTTATCTTTTTAAATTCTCCTAAGATTTCTTCGTAGGGTTTATATTTCCTCTTTCTAGGACCACTGTCCCTATCACTACTTTCACTATTTTTATACTTTTCTTTGTGCGACCTTACTTTAATTCCTGAAGAATATTTACTTTTACTGTCATAAAATTTCAAATTACTGCCTTTACGTTTGTATGACACTGTTCCAAACTCAGCTTCATGTTCTCTTCTTTTATTCTTTCCTTTGTTGTGTATTTTATCTAGTAATATCTGGTTTAGTGATTACTGTGCTATTAATATTATTTTGTTGTCTTCCTTTATAGTTTGTAATTCAACTCTTAAATCTTTCAAAGTTTGAAGCAATTCAGATGGTTGATTATTTAATTCCACATATGTATTATCTGGATTATTATGATAGGATCCATCTTTAGTAGATGCTTCTACTCCTTCCATTTCCTGCAAAATAACAGTTTATATTTCTGTTAATCAGTGTTTTTGTTTCCTGTTTTGCATGTGAGTTGAACCAATATCCAGGTCTAGTGTTTGGAAACTCTCTATGATACCACATGTAATAACCCCAAAAATGCATAAAAAAGTACCACTTATGGTTATCCTAATAATAACATAACTCAGAGAGTAACCTCTATATTTACAAATATAACTAGTACTTACCATTCTATTGCTAACCATACAAATTCGAATAGAAACATTTATGACAAAACCATCATGAACCTTAAAAACTACCAGGTAACAGTTTTACTTGGTTTTAATGAGGTTGTACCATCTTTGTCGAAAGTGGTAGTTGTCTACTAATAGAATTGGTTCGTTATGTTTTGGATAAAAATAATTTTATGCTCTTCGCCTACTTACCCTACCTTGTAACAAGGGTTATGAGGACATGGGTCTTACTTAGCTTTGTTAAGATAAAATTTTCCTTTTAATTTTGTTTGTGCAGGTGCTAAAAACTCTAGAGTATTTCCTTCCTGAAATACTAAACAAGTAATGCCTAAAGTGAGGTTCTAAAATAAGGTACCAAGGGACCTAACAAGGCTAGGAGATGAGCCAAAGGGATTAGAATGAGATATTTCAAACTAACTATGGAAATGTTGTAGTAATGGTATATAAGTGTAATGTAATTTCATAAATTCGTGACTGATATACAAACTATAGGTCGAAGGGTAAAACACACGCAATAAACTAGGGGAAGGTGAAAACTTAATGTAATCACATGAATATTTTAAGGACAATGTTGTCTAGCTATAAAACCCGAACAAGGATGGACCCTATTTAGAGTTCTTGCATTATTTCATGGTTCGTGGATGAGGAGAGTTGAGGCTCTTTGTCCACTCTTGGCTCTTCCCGAGTGGGAGAACAACGTGTTCAGTTAACCTCTGAAATTCGTGTCGAGATGCACCATAGGATTCTTCAATTCGTGTTTGCATCCAATTCACAATGCTAAGGATTCAAACTGTGAGAAGGTAATTTATTATTTTTAAATTATAAATTTTTGTTTTCTGTTCTTTTGTGTTTAACAGAAATCATAAATGTGAGGGATGTCATGAAAAAAAAGGTTTTTGAACTCTGAGTTTTGTTTCTTGGTAGGGACTTCGGAAGCTGAGTGACTGAAGGAGTTGAGTCAATGGCAAGACAACCTAGGTTGAGGGTATTTGGTAAGGCCCATGCCCTTGGAAAACCCTGCGGATCAAAGACGCCCATCCATGGAAGCAAAAATTGGAATTTTCAATTTTCCTTTAGGGTATGGACTCATTGTTGGATATTACAGACCTCTTCCATTTTTCGATGGTATATTTATTGTTAAAAGGTTTTTCCTTATGGAATTTGCAGTTATAGCCTAAATTTTTCAAGAAATGGGTTAACCCTGACCATGGGTCTATGGAAGAAATGCGATGAGGCTCCCACTGCAAAATTTCTTTAAGGCATTTAAAGCCATTTCAAAAGAATTGTTTTCTCAAAGGGTTTTTAAAGGAAACGTTGAGAATCCCTTGGTTCTAAGTTATAGCTTGTACATTGTTTACTGATTTTTGTTTCTCTGTAGAAAGATATCTTGATTCTATATTGATGACATGAATTGGTTAAAATCTATACACTATTTCAATAATTTGCTTGTATTCTATTTTTTACTCCATAGATTTTATATGTTGGTTATTAAATATTTCAGCTGTCCATAACAATTCACGGCCTTGTAGCTAAAGAATTTCGGTCTGTTAAGATATATTCACAACCTCTTTTTATTTGATTTTAAGCTTGGATATATTCAGATGTGCAATTTAAAAATGTTGTAATAATGGGTGCGTGATAATATCTAGCGCTATGTAATTATTGTTCTCTCCTATCGATACCCATATTTTTGAGTTTCGCTGTGAGTTTTTAGTGTTGTTATAAATTAAAGAGAAAAAAGAAAAATCCTTACAACCTCAATTCCATGACTTGTCGTAAACATCTTTTAACTGGCAGCGATAAGAAAAAGAAATTTATTATTTGGAACCTATGTTTATCTTTCCAATAATGTGTTTTTTTTAATATTTGGTTTACTGCGTTATATATAATTCTTAAACACTAGTTTATTTCTAAGATCATTTAATCCTTTTGGATAAACAGATATTGAATGTCTGCCTTTAAAAATAGGACCTTAATCTGTATTAGATAGTACATGTTGGATATATATATATATATATATATATATATATATATATATATATATATATATTCTTATAGTCTTGATAATAGACCTATACCTGCATATATTATGTCATTCATTGTGGGTTTTATAATGGTTTAGTTTACTATATTTTAGCTGAACTGTTTTAAAACCCTAGCTCATATTGAAAATATTCAAGCCTTTCATCCATATTAAATAATATCTCAAGTTTTGCAAATACACACACACACACATAGTTGTTATTCTTATAAATCGGACCTTAGATTTGTCGTTTGATAGAAAACATGTATTTTCAGGTTGTAATGATATGGTTTTCAACATAGAGTTGAGAAATATAAGGATACTTTTATCTGTAAAAGATTCATCATTTAATTTAAATGAAAACATCTTTACATTTAACCCTTTGATTTAACTGTATTGATTTAAGAATAGAACGTCTAAGAAATACTAAATACTATTTAACTAAGTATATCATGTAAACATAGGATGTATACATAGATGTCATACTATTCTAGATACAGTAACTACTAATGTTATTATGAAACTCTATGTATACAGTAAAATTGATAAATTTATGGTAAATAGAATAACATCCTACTTATTTGCAGTGAATAGGTAATCTCCTTGGAAAACCTTAACATTTATAGATTTTTGTATATTAAAACATAAAATGAATTTAATATTCATAAACAAAAGAACTTAGAACATGCTAACTATCGAAAGGCGACAAACACCCAAACAAGACCATTCCTCCCAACCATCTCCTGAAAGCAGGAAATATCACTTGGTTTAGGACCCCGAGCCTGTTCACTGAACCACCAAGATGAAGAGGATATGTAGAATCCTTCATAGAAATATCTGTAATTTTTCAACCTTACTTGTAGACTTATCTCTCAGCAAATCACTTTAGCTATCCACTCATCGAATTCCTCTTGTGTGCCTAACTTTATAGTTTTCATCAAATTCACAAGGCTCTAATCACTTGGAATAGAATGTGGTAAGCCTCCTACTCAATTCAATGGTATATATAAGCTTTCCTAGGTCTTTGGGTCAGTTTTGCAATTAAATGAGCCACCTGCCTAGTTCCTCTTCTCAAGGAACATGGAAACAATTTTAGGGATGTTGCCTTCTACAACATCTGGAAAGTGAATGTTATTGTTGCCACTTGTAATTTGGCCTTCTATAATAGATCATTCCTCCTAGTGGGTCAATGAACACTCTTCAATAGTCTTCTTTGGATAGGTGTCTCCTCTTTTAATTATTTAAATAAATAAAATATTCAATTACAGTCATCCTTCACCATCCTTGTTAAATCACATAAAACTTTACAATAACTTTTAACATAATTTTTTTCTCAAAATAAAAATGTTTTTCAGTTCTAGGTGGGTTACAAACACCCCCTTTTAAGTTCAACATCATCCTTGATGTTACTTAAGTGTCTTATGAGTCTTCTTGGAACAAAATTGGATATGCCTCCCGCATATGAATTTCCAATTCCTAGGTTGCTTCATCTGGACTAAGGTGCTTCCATTGCACCTTTACTTGTCCAATGGTGCGATTCCAGAGAAACATTTCTCCGTTGTCGAGAATACAGTTCGCTTCCACCTGAAAATATCCTTTAGGTTCTACATGAATAGCATGCCAATCAATCACATGAGTAGCATCATGTACATACTTCTTCAATATGAAAATATTAAATTCATTATGTATTCTAAGATTAGGTGGAAATGCTCACTGATAATCCACTGGTCCAACTCTTGCTAATATCTCAAACGGTCCACAATACCTGGGAGCTAGTTTAGCACAAATCCCCAACTTAAAGGATATTTTTATGGGTCTTACCTTGAAAAACACATACTCATCTACTTGGAATTATTTCTAAGTTCTTTTAAGGTCTGCATGGCTCTTTTGTCTTTCCTGTGCAATTTTTAGATTGCTTTGTACCCATTTCACTGTTAGTTCGGGTTCTTTTAACAAGTCATGTCCTAACATCAATCTGTCAACCGAATTACTCCATGAAATGGGAGTATTACATTTCCTAAAGAATGGGATTACTCCATGAAATGGAACTAAGTTTACATGAATCCTGATAGTGATTATTATATGCAAATTCGACTAAATGAAAATAATATTTCCATTTCTTTGGATGATCTCTAACATACATCTGTAACATATCCTCTAGAAATTGATTAACTCTTTCTGTTTGTCCATCCATTTGCAAATGATAAGCAGTACTGAAATTTAATTTGCTATCTAGTCCTTTAAAAAATCACCTCCAAAATTTACCAGTAAACTTAGGATTTCTATCAGAAATTATTACCTACGGAATTTCGTGCAACTAAATAATTTCATTCATAATAATGTCAGCAATATTAACAGCCTTATAAGTAGTTTTAATGGGTATAAAATGGGCTTCCTTGCTTAGTTTGTCTACCACTATCATTACAGAATCATTTTGCTTTTGATTTTTAGGTAGTCCTGTTATAAAATCAAGACTGATAATTTCCCATTTCCAATCTAAAATTGGTAATGGTTGAAAATTTGATTATGCAATTGATGACATAATTATTGCTATATTATGATGGATTAAAATAAGGTAAAAAGTTTATAATTTCTATCACATTGATTCACCCCCCCTCTTAGTGTGGCCATTGTGTCAACCGGGTTTCCTATGCATTTTCATTGGATGCTCAATTATGGAGACTACTGGATACAATGATCCCTTGTGTACAAGGGAATATTGAAGAGGGCATATTATATTTGGAATACTCTATCAAACTATGTAATTACAAGAAAATGGACTATATGTGGCTAATTGGAAAGATAGAGCAATAAATTAATTTTTGGTGTGATAGGTTCCTCTCTCGATCTAGGAGATTGGTTATGGATAAATTTGTTCTGAAAGGAATCTATTGGATTCTTTTGGAATATGTCTTGAAAGGAATCTTAACTACAATTAGGAAATTTTTCTTCAATTATATATGGTGTGTAACTAGTGATTATAGGGGTTTACATTTGGAAAATGGAAATAGGATTTCCCTTCCCAAGAAGTGGGGAGGGTAGGTGCTTAAAGACATCTTCCTCTTTGGAAAATTTTTAGAGGCTTGCTCTTTATGGAATTTCACCACTAGCCTAGCCTGTGGAAATATATTCATGTTGATAAGTACTTAGAGATTGAATCTATCATAGAATGGCTCAGGATTGAACACAAGGTAATTCAAGGGAATCAAACTAATGGAAATAACTTTCACTTACCTTTCTTGTAATTGAAAACTTCCTTACTTGGAAGGTTGGTAGAAATATCACTTTTAGAGTTGGTGTGGATGCAATTATGGGATGATCCAAGGATACATTTATTCCATATGAGGTGGTCCTCTCCCTTTAGTTGCAAGGAAGACCTACATTATCATCGATTGGATACCTGACTTCAACTATTATTTGGTGTTAGGGATGGTATTCAGTGTTTTAGTTGGTATTCCTAGCTGGTTGGATTCCGATTTAGGAATGACTCCTATAAGCTTTGTCTAGTGCACACATAAGCATATTGGACCAATAGGATGAGTTGGTGTTGGTTTATGATGTATCAGGTAGAAAATATACTACGAAAAATGGGTATTAAGAACTTGTGGAGGATCGTATTCATACTAATGTTTGGTGGTGGAAAACTTTGTGGAAACTTCATGTTCCACCCAAAAATGTCATTCTAATGTGTTTTTTTTAAATCGAAAAACATTAACGTGGGATGTTCTCCAAAGATAGAGCTTGAATGGTCTAGGCATATCAGTTCTACGCAGGGAGAATAATGAAAATGCAATGCATCTCTTTACTCACTATAAATTTGCTATGGCGATATGGAATATTTCTCTACAATCTTATAACATTCAGAATCTATGGGTGAAAGGAAGTGTATAGGCACATTTGTAGGATTGGTACTAAATAAGATAGATGGAATCATTTTGTGGTCTATTGTTGATTGCTTCCTATAGAATATAGACAACTCATAATTTCATAATTTTTTAATAGAGATATATTCCTGTGGAGGTTGTGGCCATTAGAGACATTAATGTGTTTTCCCAATATTCTAAAAATATATCCATAAGTGCAGGGAGGAAAGTACTAGAATCATAATTTGATCATGGACACGCATAGTCATACTTTGATGGGGCCTTCCGAGGAAATAATAATCTATGTGGATCACGTTTTCTATATTTATTAATGAACATCAATATTTTACTTTCAAGGCGAATGCTAGTCTAGGTACAAACAACACGGCTAAATTTTTTATCCCTCTTATTGTTGGAGACATTTACCCAACATGCACACTTAATTTGGTCAATTTGGCCTTGTTAAACCACTATCCTAAGTTTTATGGACTTAATTGACATTAGATGAGCACACTATGACATCAACATGAGCACACCCATTCCTACCTTCAGTCAAGGAGGCCAACTAATCCTTCTCCTTCATTCGGGGAGGCTTACTGGGCTTCCTCCTTCAAACAGGGAGCATTTCGAGGGTGATATGAGTGTCATAAATGCACCTAATTGATAAGTGATTATTACAATCAGTTAATTTAAGTGGTAAAGACACCTCCAATCATTATATTGATTATTTTTATTAATATTTATGAACTGGAGTCAACTAGGGCGCCTTCAACCACCTCTGATGACCAGCTTGACTTCAGTTAACCTCATCGAGATTCATTGGAGTTAACAATGCACTACCACTTGTTTGTTGGAGTGCAGTGACATTTTTCTGATCTACTTTCAGTTAGACTCAGTCATCCATTGCACTCCGACTTCATTTAGGACTCAGTTGAGTCTATCTGGACTTGATAAGTGGGTTAACTAGGTGTGTTTACTATGGCTTACATTCAGTTAAGATACACCCATTCATTCAATTCGAATGACCTCCTTGGGAATTCAAATTATTGCGGAATTCATGCACCTTGCATGATCATTGCATTGCATTATTTATTCTTTATTGATTATACATATCTACTACTTCCATTGCAGCACCATTATGCCAATTTTATGCTTAATTGTCTAAAATTTTCTGTGAGACTATGTTTTAGTCCCTAGATTACTGTGACAGATTAATATGGTATCAGAGCTCATGGTGAGACATAGCTCAAATCTCTCAAAAACATGGTTTTTAATAGATCTTGCATGAAAAATTAAGCAAAGCTCAAAATTCCAGCACTGCACCAGAAGCAAAGGCTTAACACTTAATACCCCAAGTTAAGGAATCGTTGATAAAGATTGCTTGATCAACTATGCTAAGTGTGATGAAAGCCTCAAATGTGTAGGTTGTTTGACCTTATGGCGACCCTTTTGCTATGATTTGCAGGTTTTAACAGGTGAAATAATTCTCTATAGTAGTTTGAGATGGCTTCTTCCGTCGAACTCTTGACTCCGTTCAATTTCCATTCATGGAAAGGAGATATGGAGATCCAAATACATGCCATAGGACTATACCTAGTCACTATGGACACTGAACAAGATCCTACTCATGTGAAAGACAAAGCTAGATTCTTAAACAAGAAAGATGAAACATTCAGTTTCTTGTGCCTCTCTACTTCCCATGATCTTCTTTTCCATCTCTCGGGATTGAAGACTCCAAAGGAAATTTGGGACAAATTGGAAACCCTGCATGGAAAATAGGATGATTTGAGAGTATAACAGCTTGAAAACAAGTTGATGTCTCTCCAACCTTTCAATTTTGAGACCTTAAATGATTTTTTCACAAATTTCAAGCACATTGCCTTACTGTTGAAGCAGTGTAAGGTGGAGAAGGAGGATGATAAGTGCATACTATCCATTCTCTCCAAACTTGGAGATGATTATTCATTGTTTATATCTACATTCCAAATGAGGAAGCTCACAACCATTGGATGGAATATGCCTTCACTCAATTCCTTCATTGAGTCCCTAACAAGTGAACATGATAAGCTTGTTCAGATGTGGATCATCAGATCCTCCTGTGATCAATCCCTCTATGTTTTGGGGACCAAATATTTGAAGGGTAAAGGAAAGCATTAGAAAAACCCAAAAACCAAATTCGAATATCCTAAGCCTAAATTTGAAAACCAGCAGCATGAAGAGCCTTCCGGCTCAAAGAAAAACAAAAGAAAAGGGAATCATGGAAAGGAAAAAGTCAAGTGTTCATACTGCGTGAAGGGCTTCCACCCTGAACATGCCTGCATGAAAAAGAAACTTAATGAAGCTACTTCTCTTCTTGATAAAAATCACATCAATCTTTTGGAAATATTTCAGAGGATAGATCAGCAAGATCGGGAACCACAGCATGAAAGAGGTCATTCTCTCATGGCAAGCACTTTTAAGTCCAAAGATCTTTTGATAGATTCTGGAGCTTCGAATCACATGATGGCTAAAAGAGACTCTTTATCATATTTGTAGACCGACAAATCCATTCCCATCCACATGGGAGATGACTCCACAATCATATCCGAAGGACAAGGTACTATAGATCTTGAGCATGGTTATTTTTCCAATGTTCTGTATGTACCATCTCTTGCATAAAACCTCCTAAGTGTTTATCAAATGACACATACGGGAGTGCCCAATAGAGTCTCCTTTTTCCCAGATGATGTAGAGATCAAAGAACTTGCATTCGAAAAACTTGTAGCAAAAGGCCTTGCAAACCATCATGTAAAATCCTATGAGTTATCCCATTTTGTGGCGGATGCAAAGCCCACCGCATTGTTGACTCATGGAAATGAGGTTAGTAGACTGTGGCATGAGAGGTTCAACCACCTGAAATTTAAATACTTGCAGAAATTATAGAAGAATTCTATGTTTGTAGGCCTCCCGGTCATCAAAGCTACGACAGGAATTTGCAAGGGCTATGTTGTTGGCAAGCACCCTAAGCATAAGTTTGATTGGGGGAAGGAAAGCCAAGCATCATGCATCTTGGGACTAATACATTTTGATATTAGCGGTCCCATGCCTACCAAATCCATGAATGGATCAAGGTACGTTCTTAGTTTCATTGATGACTTTTCCAAATACACATGGGTCTTTTTTTATCAAAAAGAAGTCGGAAGTCTTGGAAAAATTCACTGAATTGAAGGCTTTGATTAAGAATGCATATGGAAAATAGATCAATATTTTGATATTTGATAATGGAAGGGAGTATATCAGTAATGATTTACTGCATATATATTCCCAAAGTGGTATTCATATTTATCATTCAATCCCCTACACTCCCCAGCAAAACGGTGTAGCGAAGAGGAAGAATTGGTCTCTCAAGGAGATGACCACCTGTATGCTGGAATCAAAGAAGTTGGCTGAAAATTTGTGGGATGAAGCCATGAATTATACAAAATATATTTAGAATAGAGTGCCACACTCATATGTGAAATGGAAGACCCCTTTCGAAGCATATTTCAAACACAAGCCGGATGTGTCGAATCTGAGGGTGTTTGGGTCCACTGCATGGGCCCGAATTTAGGTTGATAAAAAGGGGGTTTGCAACCGCAAAGAATCGAATGTATATTTATTGGATATCCAAATGAATATAAATATTTCAAGATTCTGGATATCATAACAAAACAGATCATCATTGAAAGGAGTGTCATGTTTGATGAGCGTCTTCAGGAGGTAGAACTAGTCAAGGAGAAAAATGTTGAATTTCCTTCCTATTCTACTGAATATTTGGATGATGTAATTGGGTGTGATGACCCTGATTTGGATCCTATGATTTCTGATATTAGAGAATAGAAAACATCATATTCTGAATCATAACCTGAAGTACAAAATCATCTCCCAACTTGGTCCTGACTGACACTCTCCTCCGAAGGTGATAACATTGGAAATCCAGATGATCCAAGGAGAACCCGGTTTGATTTCCAAAGAGAAGGTATTACGCTCTCTTGTCCTGATTATTTGCTGTCTGAATATTGTTATTTAATGATAATTCTAGATCCTATTTCTTACTACCATGCTTGGAAGGATCCGAGATGGCAAGCTGCCATGGACGAAGAGATGAATTCTCTTCAGAAAAACACTACTTGGGAGCTAGTTTCTCTTCCTTTAGGGAGCAAATTGGTTCAATGCAAGTGGGTGTTTTAGACTAAGGTTTATGCTAATGGAACAACCTACAAATATAAGGCAAGTCTGGTATCAAAATTTTTCTACCAATTCTAAGGTTTTGACTACCATGAGATGTTTGCACCGATTGCAAAAATGGACTCCATCCACCTAGTTTTGGAAATTTCTACATCTAAGCACTGGGAAGTGCATCATATGGATGTTAAGTATGCCTTTATGCATGGATATATTCATGAGAAGATATACATGAAGCAGCCTGAGGGCTACATTTTTTATGCATCTTTGGTTTGCAAACTAAAGAAGTCAATATACGGGTTAAAACAGGCCCCAAGAGAATGGTATTCCAAGATGGATGCCTTCCTTCTCTCACAAAACTTCCAAAAGCGTAAATAAGATATGAATGTGTATATACAGTAGTATGATGGTAATTTGATTATTATTGTTTTATATGTTGAAGAATTATTGATTACAAGTAGCACAGTTACTTCTATTTCATTCATCAAAACTGCTCTCCACAATGCATTTGAAATGAGCGATTTGGGGATCTTGAAGCAATTTTTGGGGCTCAAAATTGAGAAAAATATTGATGGTATAATGGTCACTCAATAAAAATACATATTAGACCTATTAGTAAATTTTAACATGGCTGAATGTAAGGCTGGTACATTCCCTTTACTTTCAAGGATCAACCTTGAAGAAGGAAAAAGCACACCTCCCCTGGACTGCACTATTTATCGACAACTGATAGGTATCTTGATCTACTTGACTCATTCTCGGTCTGATATTTGTTATTATGTGAATGATGTGTCAATATACATGTAGAAGCCTCATGATATTCATTGGAAGGAATCCAAGAGGAAACTCTAGTATATTCAGGGAACCAAGACCTACGACATTCACTATGCTGCAGACTTCGAGCTGGAGCTGGTTGGTTACACAGATTTCGATTGAGTGGGTGATTCTACTAATAGGAAGTCTAATTCCAAATATGTATTCATGTTTTGTGTTGGCCCCATTTTCTGGTCTATCAAAAAGCAGGCCTCCATAGCATTGTCTTCAGTAAAGGCCGAGTACCGAGGAGCGGTGAATGCTTGCATCCAAGTTGTTTGATTGCAAGGCATTCTTTCAGAGTTTGATCTTGGTAGTACTTTTTTAGTGCATGACAAGACCATAATTTTGCAATACTACCCAATTGATGAGTAGATTGCATAAATCTTCACCAAGAACTTTTTAGAAAAGAAGTTCACTTACCACTGTTCACTCGTGGGGGTGAGTTCATCAGGGTGATCAGACTACTTTCAGTGTTCAGCTTGAGGGGGGGGGGGGTTTCCCACTAGATTTTCCCTCTTTTCATCTCTTAGATTTATTTTTGAGCATTGTTTGAGTTACATTATTCTACAGAGTGACCTATGGACTTTGTTGCTAGGGCCCTAGCATTTTCATGCACTTTATTTTAATTCTCCTGAGTATAGCTTAAGGGTGGGTGTTGGAGACATTTACCCAACATGCACACTTAATTTGGTAAATTTGGCCTTGTTAAACCACTATCCTAAGTGTTATTGACTTAATCAACATCAGATGAGCACACCTAAGCCTACCTTTAGTCAAGGAGGCCAACTAAGCCTTCTCCTTCATTCGGGGAGGCTAACTGGGCTTCCTCCTTCAAACAGGGAGAATTCTGGGGATGATCTGAGTGTCATAAATGAACCTAATTGCTAACTGATTGTCACAATTAGTTAAGCTAAGTGGTGAAGGCACCTCCACTCATTATATTGATTATTTTTATTAATATTTATGAACTAGAGTCAACTAGGGCGCCTCCAACCACCTCTGATGACCAGTTTGACTTCAGTTAACCTCATCGGGGTTCATTGGAGTTAATGATGCACTGCCAATTATTGGTTGGCATGTAGTGACACGTGTCTAAGCTACTTTCAGTTAGAATCAGTCATCCATTGCACTCCTACTTCAATTAGGACTCAGTTGAGTCAATCTAGACTTGATCAGTGGGTTGACTAGGCGTCTTTACTGTGGCTTACATTCAATTAAGCTACACCCATTCGTTTAATTTGAATGACCTCCTTGGGAATTCGAATTGTCTTGGCATTGATTCACCGTGCATGATCATTGCATTGTATTATTCATTCTTTATTGATTATATAGAGCTGCTACTTCCATTGCAGCACCATTATGCCAATTTTATGCTTAATTGTCTAAAATCTTCTGTGAGACTGTGTTTTAGTCCCTAGATTACTGTGACAGATTAATACTTATAAATTTTAAATTTTCCAATATGAAAGATATCAGGGTATTTCTAGTGACAAGGGACTCTATGCTCATTATAAATGGATGATAAATGAAGGACAAATCCATAATATTAATATGTTACCACTCGATCAACTTGAGATATTTCAAATTTTTTGTTCCAATTTAAATACTATCATGCATATCGTGAACATAATTCCTTAGTAGATTCTTTGTTGGGAAAAGGTATTTCACTCCCAAGTAGATCTTATTAGGTATCCTTTGATGGTGGAGAGGAATAAAGGCCTACATGTGATCAACTAGGTGACTAGGAATAAATGTTATGTGCTAATTTCAATGTAATATTTCGTTGTCTTCGTTGGTGATAAGTATTTCTAGTCCCATTTTTAAAATCTAATGAAGGTGAATCGTATAAGGAAGAGGCAATCTCTGTACTTGTTATTCTTGTACCCTCGTAATATTTGGAATGTACATTTTTTTCTTCTTGAAATAAAGATATGTAATTTTTCTTGTGGAAAAAAAGACAACAAACTACAAGAAACATGGCTAACATGAGATTCAATTTCTTCCCTTCCATTTAAGAAAATTATAATAACTCCATGCCTATCCTGACCAAATGAAATGTAGAGAATTCATTTGACCTTACCTTGTTGCATAGACTAGGATTGATATCCTGCTGACACTGGATGAACTATATGGAAATTTAATATAGGAAGCAATGAATGAATGAAATGCAAGATGAAATTAGGATCCAAGAACATGAGGAGTGGTGTATCTCCCTCACTTTCCATAAATTCCAAGTGTGTCTTGGCATGGAGGAGTTACTATGAATTGGATTCCATGCTGCTATTTCCTTAGTTCATTGAATTAAGTTTTGAGTATTGACGTATGAAATATATCATTAAATACATCCTAGGGGAGTCACTGACATTCACATTGGCCCCCATTTTGGATAATGACACCCATATCCAACTTAATAGCCTCATTCGCTAACATATCTGTTGCAATGTTGTTATACCTTTGAATGCAAATAAGGTTGATTCTTTTATTTGTTTGAAACCCCAATACCTTATCTCTATATTGTTCATGTACTCCTTTCATGAACTTTGTAAATGAATCTACATATACATCTTCATACTTACATATTTAAAACTTTATCAAAATTATCACACCTTTTGGTGTCCTTCCATATGTAATATGGAAGATGTATTTCATATAAACCTATCCACTAACTTATTATATAGAAATTCAACTCATTCCAAGATGATATCACTATTATCTAGGCTTCGCTCCAACCAAACATATCAACAATTTTTTCAAGATTATGTTCATAACATGAAATTTTCAATTTGTTGAAGGATGATATGCTAAACTAAATAGTCATATGTTGCCTAACTTTGTCCACCACATACAGCAAAAGTCAATAAAATTTTTACTATCCCTATCCAAAGTAATTATCCTATATATTCAATGCAAACCAACAGTTATTATGATTCCAATTCTCAAAATAGCATGATACACCATAATATTGTACACAAAATATGAGTATGCAACACAAATCCCATAGTGTTAACAAATATGATTTACACAATAACTATGTATACATTGGGATCATTTTCTCCAAAGAATCCATTTAAATCCATATGTCCAAAAAATATGTGCATGCTCACAGTAATGAACATATTCACCTTTATGTAAACATATTCTCACTCATTGTACATGTGGGTCCCTAATAGATTGATTCAATTAGAGGAAATTTGAGGTAAAAAATAGGCCTTATAAGAAAACATGGCATCTTATAAGAAAACAAGCCAACCATAATTTCTTGGTGAGTTGGAATTCAAGAACTAATAGAATTTTAATAAAATGACTCAACCATAATGGTTGACTTGACATATTTGTCATTAAAGAACTACTTTTTTGTTTTTATTTTCAACATTTCTCCCTCTATTTTTACTCAAATTTTGACCGGGAGCACTCACTGGATGCAGATTTAAATTTCTCATGCAACGAGTACCCACACTGCATACTTTTGACGGAGCCTGTTGCCCCAAAAACACGAAATACCTAACAAAACATGATGATGATGAATATGCATCCAGTGAGTGCTCCTGGTCAAAATTTGAGTAAAAGTACAAGGAGATATGTTGAAAATACGAACAAAAAACAAAAGTTTTTTTATTTCTTCCTCCAAAATAAAAAAATATTATTTTATTATTTTAACTATTATTTTATTATTTTCCTTAGGAGGCCCATTTTAAACCGCAAATTTCCTCTAATATTTTATTATTTTCCTTAGGATTAGGCCAATTTTATGACCTCAATTTTTTCAAGATTTTGCATAGACACTAAATCCCATGTGTACCATAATTAGGGTCATATAATAGTGCCCTCCTTAAAAACCATTTGTCCTTCAATATTTGTATAACTAAGGGTTTTACAAGTGATGAAACATAGTAAGAGGATTTTGTTATGTTCATGTTATCTTACAACTCTGTAAGATACTTAACCAACAAAAATATCATAAAAAGAACAATATTCACAGAAATACAAGTGAAAAAAATAGATACAACAAAGATAAATGTTCACGGATCTCTTTAATGGATGGTCCCATCATTAATGGGCATCAAGCACCTAGTGGTTTTTTTTAATAAGGATGACCCTTTTACATTAAGTAACTACCCACTAAATATATAATGGGCCTCATTCAATGAATATGGCCCCCTACAATAATTGACTAGCTCCTAAGTATCCCAAATTAGGGAGGTTAGGGCATGGCCCTAATATTCCCTCCACCTTCAAAAGTACCATTATCCTCAAAATTGGTTCTAGTATGAAAATTGTTGTCAAATATTATTGATTCCCAAGTGGTATATTTAGGCTACATTTCCTTCCACTGTATCAAGACTTCTTGAAAAATGCACTAATAGTGTCTAATGCACCAGAGGATCTATAATGTCCATAAAACTTTGATGCTAGGTTATGGTGGTCCTTTTCTTTGAGAGATGTCTTATTATAGGTATAAAGGTGAAGAAAAAAATGATTGCATTTTAAAAAATAACACTCATAGTGATGTTGGTTTGTGTCTTGCACTACAGGGGCAACATCTTTTAGAGGAGGCTTTTAATGTTACAAGATTGAGATTATTTTTCAAAAATATCCATTAAAACCTTTTAATTTGTAGTGGGGGTATTAGCATAGGTTTTAATGAATTTCAACAATAACTAAAATTTGTGGGTATTATTAGGAAATACAAGCAATTAAATATAATAATATGTGATAAATAAACATGAGCACACGAAACCATTAAACATAAACACACAATGCTTACATGGAAAACTCAAAATTGGGAAAAACAACCATAATAGATATATTATCTCCCTTGTCGTAAATGAACCAAGTCGATCCAAGTGATATAGCCACCACTCAAGTCCAGGTCATTTTACAATGGATCCTCCTCAATCCTTATAAACGATTCTTGCATGCAATACCATGGGATAGTACCATGGGTCTCCAAATACCAAGGAACACGAAATACAATTGTACAACAAATACCACAGGTCCAAAAACACATGATGAGACCTAAACAATTTGACTCATTTCCGATTCAAGGTTAATACTAACAATCCCCACTTTAAATTTGACTTGGATTAATCACCAACCCCCCTCAAATTTTTACCGATGAATCTCACATACACACCCTATAACCTAGGTTTATCTCCTGACTTTACCACTGAGTTACTAGGGGTATGCATGCCTTACCAGGTCTTACAAACATATGCCCTTTTACATGCAAACTACTCCATTAATTTGTTTCATGTGTCTTCATGGTGACTACACCATCGCCATTTGTTGCTTCATCCTCTCATTTTTCCATGCTCACTTTATTGCTCGTTTTCTCTCATGCTCCTTTTGTACCTGCATCCGACCTTGTCATTGATGTCCATGTAAAGAAGAATCTATATATTGGATTACATGGATCCTCATTTACTGTAACTGTGATTTCTTTAGGAATTCTCTTCACATACATGGTTCATCAATCTTGGTCCCACAACTGAGATTAAACCATCACATTCCTTCCTCAATTGAAGACTCAACCTCTCTGATTCACATCAAGATGGGCTACGAGTACACTTGCCACAATCATACCTACTGAGTGGTTCATTCCACACTTTGTTCAACATCTGTTCTATGTGCATAAGAGGGATATCTTGTGCTTCTAGCATCCGAGGAAATTTCCTTGTAACCAGGAACCCAAAAATACTGTTAGGGTGTCAAGTACCACCGAAGATGAACCCCACAATTAATTCAAAAAATTAGGGACAACACAATGAGCACAACTATATGCCAAATTGTGGATTTGATACCAATTATTAGGAATTACAAGCAATAAAATAAATGATATGCGAGAAATAAACATAAGCACAAGCAACCATTAAATATAGACACACAATGTTTACATGGATAACCCAAAACTGGAAAAAACCACCATAGTATATCTATTATCTCCCTTAACCTAAACCATCCATGTCGAGCTAAGTGAGCTAGCCACCACTCACCTCCATGCCATTTTACAAGGGATCCTCTTCAAGCCTTATAAATTCTTCTTTACATGCAATACCATGGGTTAATACCATGGTCCTTCAAATACCATGGAACACCAAATACCATGGAAAAATATCATTGGCCACCATATACCATGGGTCCAAAAACACATGTTAAGACCTAAACAATTTGACTCATTCCCGAGTCAAGGTTAATCCTAACAGTTGTAAGATATAAACCTATGAAGTGAAAAAATTCATACATATTCTACACAAAATAGATATTAAACAATTGTGTATACACAATATATAGTGATTTACCCTAGAAATCCTTAAATGGGAAAACCAACAAAACTTAGAACCAAACCCCTATCTTTCCCATTAATTTTCTTAACAATTCATAGTAAAATATTTAGGCATTCTACAACATCCAAATACATAATATTTTAACGTGGATTACATTACAACTCCAATCCCTTAACAAGGATTAAATTACGCATTTTCCAAAAAAATACCTCCTCCAATAAAAGAGAGAAAATTTTGGGGAACTACCTTGAACCCTTTTTACTTGGAGATAACACCCATTATTGGTATCCTCTCCACATAGAGTTATTCAAACTCTTAGCATGGGGGGTCTAGGTTCTTTCCCTTACAAACCCCCTCTATCATTCTCAATGCATAAGAAAAAAAGGAATTTGTTGATATGGATCAATGGGTACTGGTGCAACCCACATGCAAAGAGTATAACACATACCGAAAATCTGCCCACTTGTTTTCTTTGAAAAACTATGGGCCATGTATTGAATACTTCACAAGTCCAAGTTATCAATTCCCATATATTGTCTATACCAAGAGTACTTATTACAACTAAAATACTTCATTAATGAGTATTCCACATTCTTCAAAGTGTCAATATTCTATAGCAACACCTTATTGTCTTCAATTATATCTCGAACAAAGTAGTGCTACACGTCATTATTCTTCTTTTTTTAGAATTATCATCAAGGTTCATTTCAATAAATATTGCACTATGACTGTTGCAATCCAACCTCACAAATATTTGTACAAACGCTAGTACAAAATGAGAAATTAATGACTAAAAAAAGACTAAAATCAGCGTATAAACGACTATTTTTGAGTCGGTGACTAATAGTAGCTAATTTCCACTATCTTATAGCTTGACTAACTTAGTCGTATTTCGCTTAGTCATTAATATCTTGACTTATTAGTCATTGATTTATCCATTGATAGTCAATGATTTAGTCAATGATTTAGTCATTGATTTAGTCACAGATTTAGGCACAGATTTAGTCACTGATTGCAACAATTAATGACCAAATATATGACTAAATAAACTACTAGATGATAACATATTAATGACTAAGATAAATACGACTAAGATACAAGAAATTAGCTACTAATAGTCATATATATGTGACTTTAGTCATTTTTGTAGTCACAAATTTATGATAGGGCGTGAAGAAATTGAACCACCAACCTCCTGCCTATAATTAGGTAGTTGCTCTACCATTGAGATAGCACCCTTTAAGAATTTGTTATTGCTTGACAATGATGATATTAAAAAAAATTTATGATAGATAACAATCCACAAACATCATAATTATTACTATTACAACTGACCAGTAACTAGTATTTATGATAAACTAATTCCTGAGAGCTATGTACAATTTTCCCTATCTGTCATATCCATTCATGTTACCAGAGAGAATGGAATATGTTTGTGATGGATGTGATGCCAATTAAGTCAACCAATTTACAGAATATCTCTTCATGTGCCTGAATATATGGGAAAAGTATCATTATATGAAATCAAGCCAAGTAAAAGTCAAATAAGGTAAGCAAACCTTTCCATTCATAAAACAATCTATCAGTGACAATATAAAAATACATGAAAGCCAAATATTTCAGACTGAGTGTTGCAAAGAATAAGCTATCATATCAACCAATTTTAGAAAATGAAACATATTTTTATAGAAGTTTGAAGGCTACCAAAATAATCAAGCAAAATAAAATTAGCACATATTTCAAAAAGAGTTGAATGAAATAAGAAAAGCATGTCCAACATTATAGTTGACACATTTTATATGAAAATCAGTGTGAAACATTCAATAATGTTTGTAAGTTTATCTCTGGATAACCTACCTTAGATATAGCCACATCTAGACTGATACAAAGAATTATCAGAACCAAGCACACTCTAGAAGTGAACCACAGACAAAGTAATAAAGACAGGAAAAAAAATCACCACAACGAAGGTAAGATTTGAGAACAGACAAATGTTGTATGTTGGTTCTATTGTATTTGGACACACAGGTTCTATAAGCAACAACAATTAGAATATAACCAATTAGCAAATTTTCAGGTATTATCCCTTGACTCTTTTACAAGGAAAGTTGAAGAGAATAAGACAAACATGTTCTCCCATAATTTATCCTCCTTTCTAACACGAACTTCCTCAATATTCTTGATGGCCTTCAAAGTATTTGCAACAACATTTCTATCATATCTCTTAGGATAGTTTCTTCTTTTCTCAAACTTAAACATTGTTGTCTAAACATGAAATTTTAGACAGCACAACCCTCATGTGCGCTACCCCCATGCATTTATATGTCAGGGGATCATATTCCATTTCTTTGTTTCTCTCATATGTTAAGGAAAAAAACTTGTAAAGGTAATAAAGAAGCTAACCTATCAATATTTGAACCAGCATGACTATATTTCAAAATTGCCCAAGAAATTTACAAAAGTAAAGCTAATACAATGTGCTCACATCCAGATTGACTAATGAAAAAAATGGATACTTTTTTTTTTATCTCAAACTCTAAGAGATTATGAGACTTACTCACAGATATTCGCAATATTTGTATACACCTTCATAGCCTGAGTTGTTTCTCCATGATTTGCATTGTTAGAATTGCAAGGCTCCAATAATGAAGGACCATGAAGAAATTTTAAAGCCACTTGAAAGTAACGACCAATGATTTCAAGGTCTCTACCTCCCATAGTCTGCAACATCTATTGCATCTATGTTAGAATTCTAAGGCAATTAGAATTTTAAACATTGGATTGCATCAAATCGCGAGAATAATTTTAGGCTATGTACAGATGGAGAAATAAGGATAATTAATGTTAAGCAGACCTTCAATCTATCTGTAGAGTGTTTCATATCCTTATCCTCTTTCAGTACATAAATTCCTGTAGCTTTCCCATGGTATCTTCTAATAGGACTTGCAACAACTTCCCCGTTAGGATCCCTTCCTGTAACTCCATTAGATGCAAGAGGTCTCACACCATGCATTGGTGGTCCTTGCAAGTTATCAGATTTGCTTGATTCTCTGGGAACTGTTGACAATTCACCATTAGAGCCATCCATTGCTGCTCTGGAGTTGACCTTCTTAAGAGGCTTATGTACCTCTGGCTCACTTTTGATTCTGGAACTTTCCTTGCACTACATCACCCTCTGACACAAAGGAGGAAGACATCATTGTGAATGTTTTTTAAGAATTAAGCACAATGATTTATGCTCTTGATAGAAATGCAGAACTGTTAAAACCCCAATTTTTCACAAAAATTAAATTTTTTTAAGATAACATAAAATGCTGAATAAGTGGTTTACTAATAGCTAATGGTTAGAAGAAAATGAAACAGTCCAACGATTAGTATTATACGTTTTTAATAATGCAACTTATTTTTCATAACATAAATAAGATTTACTTCCATACTGTTTTCTTTCTATTTACTAAAGAGTCTACTTTATGGCAAGTAGGTGGAATCTAACTTTGAATCCTGGGATTACTTAGCATTTATGCTAATGCAGACAGATTACTGGTTCTTACAGGTTCATAGTTACAGTCGAACAAGTAGACGGTTTAAATTCCTAAAGTAGCAAGAAGTGTTTCTGTTTTGCAAAATAATATGCTAGTAAAATAAGTTGATAATTTTCAAGCAACTTCAATGAGGTAAAGTAATTTATCTTTTCTAGTTTTTCTTGTAAACAGAGTTCTGATATACGGGTTCCTTTCTTTATTAAGCTTAGTGTCACCAAAAATACTTACTGTGAACTCTAAGCTCGTAATCTTTGTCATATAATCACTTCTATTTTAACATGCTTAACTTGCAAATGTTATATTTATATTCATGGAAGGGCTTCTATCAATACTGATAGTAAAGGTTCTCAATAGAATATAAATTTTTATTTTTATTTTTAACTTACTAGCTATGGAAGTTATCAACCTATTACTTGTATTTAAAAACCAGTCGCTCACTAACAAGTTATCAACTTCCTTACTTACATTAACATCGTACTGCATGTACTATTGTAATCACATACATTATCGTATTATTTACTAAAGTACCAAATTTATCGTTATTTGCATTCTGTAGGGAATATTACTACCTGTAAATCTCCTTGACATTATAAGCTTGATTATTGTAAAAAAATAGCTGCATCGTTTCAATATGGAATACTATTTTTCCTTATTTCCTAAGTCTAAGTCAATCAATGTCGTTCCAATGATTATAGACTTGAGCATGGTTATTCTATTTTAATTTATTATTACCATAATGCCTCTCTTATATTAGGTTAATGTCTATAGTAGCTATTATGGTAGATATTTCTACTATGATCAAAATTCTACCTTATGCTAAGTACAGGTTATCTTGAACAATCTCAAACTATCTTATCCAATATAAACAATCATGGTATTTTACTAGTATTGACAGATCGAGAAGTAAATAGTGTCTATGAAAGTCTAAACCAATGTTGTACTTTGTAAAAGTCATGTTTTTACTCTTTTACTATGCTATTCAACTCCATATATTATAACCACCCAAGTTGTTGGTTTAAAAGTGATAAGTTCAAATTATAATACATGCATACTCCACATTGTTTTACAAGTATATAAATCTATTTGTAGTTAGAAAGATTCTAAGCAAGATCGACTTCGGAATTTTCCATAATGTCAAGTGGTTACCACCTTTCACTAGGGTCAACGATTAATAATTATTGTTTAACCAAACACCAAAATCAAAGCTATCAAACATTATGATAAATATTATATATGAATATCGATGTGATATGTATCTGCATACATCATAGTTCATGCAAAGATTGATGAAAATCATTATTTTAATAATTTGGATGATTGAACTGGAGGTGGAATTTGGAATCGACCCTTGCATGGTTAGAAATATTTGAGGGAACGTGGTCACCTCCTGTCCATGTATTGGCGATATAAAACTCTCGCAACCATAATTGCTTTGTCATTCTCCCTCCGAAGTTCACACTGGACTTCGAGCTGCTCTACATAGTTTCATGGCGGCCATAAGGGTTCTTCCTGTACTAGCTTGCTCCAAACTCTGGTTTTAAAGTTTCTGTAGTCTCCTGTGTTCAGTCTTTTTGTCAACCTTCTTAGCCCTGGTTTTTACTATGCGAGATGTTACTGGTTTTGTATGCACTTGGCTCATGACCTATCCTTAGCTCCATGTTTCCTTCCCCGTGGCCTGTCACTGCTGTGAAAAGCTAAGGATTCGTTGCTGCTAGTTGTGCTCCATCGACGTGTAGGGTTTGGAGATTTTGTAAGTGAAATTCGTAGTTCATGACAGTCTCTTCACTAGACTATTCAATACTCTTTTATTAAAGGTAAAATGTTTGGTTTTCTTTCTAGAATGAAAGACTCGCAGTAAAGTTATTTTTATAGTTAGGTTTACAATATATATTGAGTTTTTGTAAAATAGCACACAGTATCATGCTCTCCTTGCAGGAACTTGTGTCAACTCTTACAACTAGTGACGAAAATAATTCTAGCTGGCTTCAAGGACTCATGGCTCCAATCCGGTAAGCCTTGGGTTCAACGAATTGGTTCTTACCCTGCTTGTAACAGGGTTGTCGATGTTGAACCCCGAGCTTGGAAGCTTGTCCAATTTCTCCATTATATATATATATATATTTTTTTTAAAGTTGTTGGTTCTATTTTATTTACAAGCCCTCGCTATGTTGTTGGGTAGTCTCGGCCATGAGATGGGTGTTGTAATTAGTTTAAAATTTCCAGCCTTACAGACTGTCAATGTAATACATTGGTTTTAAGAATGATTTTCTTCGAGCTCAGTCTCGTTTTGTAGTAGTATTGTATATTGTGACTTTGTGTATGTTAGGTTTTTCCCTAATTGACTGTTAATGAAGATTATTACTGTCTAATATCTTTTGTAAATAGATTATTGTTATTATTTAAGACTGTAACCTAGCCATAGTGTGTAATTTATAATGTTAACTTACTAGTTCAGAAAATACAAACTAGGGTTTTCCTAAAATGAAGCCCTTGTCTAAATAAATTCTTCAATTCATTACTAATAGGATTCTGCTACTTGTAAATTCGGTTAAATTATTATTACAGGTGTTGTGATATTTTTAAGTTGTATATGTACATATATTTTCAAAAAGGACTGTAACCAGTCTATAGTAGTTTAATTGTTTATTGATATAATAATCCAAGTAAATGGATTGTAGCTTAAATGTTTTTATTTATAAATATTAAATAAATTGGTTTAGGGTTTTGACCCCGAAGTTTTACCTTTACAGGTATAAACCTGTCTGATAATTATAAAACAGTTTTTACATAGGTAAATATTCAGTTTTATATTAGTTATTAATCGTATTCTCATTGTTTTATTTACTAAACTGACAGGTAGAATTTACTCAAAGTTATTTGAAAAGATATAGCATAGAATCTGTAACTTAGTTTACTCTTTATGATTTAAGTACTTTTAACATAACCCTATTTAGTTTATAGTAATTATTAGTCTTAGATTAGTTGATATTGTTAGAAAATAAACTATATGATTAGTAGCTTAATTCTTTACTTAACTGTATGTAAACATTGTGACTCTACTATGATTTTTCTACTGATTTCATTCAGTTACTATGTGAAAACAGAGAAATATAAACATGTCATAACACAGTGTAACCTCCATAATATTTTAACTTGAATAAAATTACTCTACTATCTATAAATGCACAATCTTATCTACTATGATATTCTCTTATCTTTTCAAACGTTCTACCTATGCTAAAATACTGTTATTTCTTTTCAAATAGGTTTACATAAATAAGCTTGCTAAAACAATGAACATAATTAACCAGATCACTGTTCTTTTAATAATAACCTACACACTGAAATAAATTACTCTGTTAACTACAAAATGCATAACCATAACTATTATATTCAATCTTTTAACATTTTCTTTCATCTACTGTAAATATTCTATCTGTGCTGGAGTACGGGCTGGTCCTTCTAGGTGTAGAAAAACATAGACTAGAAAATTATTTTCCATTCTAACAAATTAAAACAAAATAATGTAGAACCTGATTAGGATAGACAACAACAGTGTTAGGAGGCCGTTCCTCCCTACCAAACTCCTAGAGAGCACTCAAACAATGCTTCCTCAGGACCCTCAAGCCTATTCCTGGTATTCTTGGCTGAGAACTGGTGGAGAATTCAAATAGTAAAATTAGTCCCAATATCTCAGTAACACTCTGCACTTAGTAGTAAGATCTTTCAGCTTAAAAGATGCACTAGATCAATCAGCAGTTAACCCCTCAAACAATTTCTAGTCTCCCTTCCATTGAATTTCTTTGAAGTACATTCATTCAACCTGAATAATCACTTCTCCAGAATGAGCAACCTCAACTCTCTTAAATGGAAAGTTTTATAAAGATTGCCTAGGTCTTTTGGGTCAGTTTTCATTAATTGAGCCACCTGCTCTGATTCCACTTTCTTAGGGAATCATGGCCCCAAATGTAGGGAGGTTGCCACCTGCAACAATTGGAAGTGGTTTGAGGATGCTGCCACATGTCAGTTTGCTCTCCACCCAGTACCCTCCACTAGTTTGACCAGTAAACACTCTTTTAACAGCTCTCCTAAGTTGTTGTCTCCTCCTTTATTTATTTATAATTAAAATATTCAGAATTACATTAAACATCCTTGACTCTGCTGAGTCATCAATTACAACTTAGCATAAAATTTAACATATTGTCCTCAAATAATAACCAATAATATAAAATTGTTTTTTTGCAAAATTGGGACATGTGACAAGAACACACAAAAGAACAAAAGTTTGAAAGAAAATATAACAAGTGAAACATATTATAGACAAATAGAAAATCACATAAAAAGAATCACTAAGTGAAAACCAAATCAAAAGAAAAGATTTTCATAGACATATCTTTATTATAATTATTTGGTTTTGGCTTCAATTTTTCTTGTTGTTTGGACTTGTGTATTCCTGCTAAAACATCATTCCCCTTCATTGCTTGGTGTAATATGCTTTTTCCTACTTGAACCTTTTCTAGAGATAGTTAACCTACATCATTTAAGCTCTTTCTCTTGACAGAGCTCTATTTACTCTTTTTTGGAAGAGAATTTGAGTGGTTCAATGAGCCCAAAGAAATTGACAGTCAGGTCATTACTTGATCTTTCTTACCATTACTGGAAATCATAATTGGCTTCAGATATTTTGCATCTTGAATTGGCTCGGGTTGTTTGATATCAAGGGAAGGTTCAGAATGAGGAGCTCCTCGAAGTTGAAGCTTCTCTTTATTTGATTCCATCTGACCTTGTCCTAGTTTTATTCCATACATGGCATTAAGAGTCTATGTAGTCTCATCTACACCCATATGGTATTTTGAATAGTCACTTGTCTTGCGATCTTTATGATTCTCTATCCCAATATTCTTTTGATGAGATGCAAAATATTTATGACCAATTTCAATTTTGACCTCTTTCACTTGGTCAGGTACTCTTTCTTTGCACACTTGCTTCACAGAAACTGGCATCAACGAACTTTTTGTTTTCATGACCCTACCCAAACCTTTATTCTCATCCAGTTCATTATGTTCATATTTCAGTATGTCATTCCAAAAAATTTCGTCCTTTAATGATTCTTTTGTTGCTTTGTTGTATGGATCAGATCCCTTTGGATTTTCTTTCTCTAACTCACCCATGATTTCCCTTTCTTTCCTTCCATGATGGGAGTCCCTTGAAGCGGAATTTTTTGGAAGTTTCAAGTTAGCTATAACATTCTTTGCTAATATTGTATCGGGATCCTTTATTTATGTATATTTTCTTTTGCCCCCACTAGATGTCCCTCTGTCTTCCTTTGATCCTTGTAAATCCCTAACTGACTCAAAGTCATTTCTATTTGTGGATGGATCTTCCAGAAACTTTGTCTTAACTGTCAAATTTTCAGGGTTTTTTGAAAAAATATTATCATCTCTTTCCAAAAATTGCGCTAGGAATATGATATGATGTCATAATCTGCTCCAGCACAAGCATACAAAACAACAATGTGGCTTTAGTGATCAACAGAACATGTTTGGATCCAACAAAAAGCAATTAAAAAAAATCCCTATCTAGCAAAGACAGAAAGGGGAAATCATACCTGGATAATTGAGAAAGGAGACATAACATAAATAATATGTTGATTGTAAGATGTTTAAGATGTCCAATCATGTATGTCAATATGTTGGTGGAATAAAATTGTAACCCAGGGTAACAAATATTTGTGGGTTTTTGCAAAACAATAGACCATGAAATTAAATCTATGCTAATGATAGATTAATCTACTAACAATAAAACCTATCTTGTTGCAAAAATATTCAAAATATTGATCAAAATGATTCCTGGGATATGTTTTGGTAATAAACTGTGAAGAATTGAATAATATTTTTTGTTGAATCTAATAAAGGGTATTTTGCTTAAATTATACACTTTCCCCCTCTATCATCACCCTGAAGGAAAGTTTTCACTTATGGTAATGAATCTACTAGCGAAAATGGAAAGATGAGCCCAACAAAGTCGCTTTAAAATAAAATTTTTGCTCTGCTTGCAATGTTTTTGAAGAAATTTTGCATCAATTGCGATTCTACTGATTTTTTCCACAGCGATTGTTGAAGCATTGCACACTTCCATGAAGTAGTTAAGAAAGGTATTTGATTTTATCCAAAGAAACTATTGATAAAAGTAGATTGTTCTTTCCTTTGACCATGCTTAAAACAGGAAAAAACATATTAGGATTTCCCAACAAAATGTGCTATTTATCCACAAAGAAGGTCAAAGATTTTCAATATTATCAGTCTGCATAGACAAAACTTGCAATAATTCTTGCCATTTAATACATCATTTTTTGTGCTTAATCACCCCTACATGCTGCTAGGATTTGTTCATGGCCTACTTAAAATGCCACTTGCTATAAATTTAGGAACAAATTTCTAGAAATTTGGGGAAAATTGGTAGAATAATTTGTTGAATTGTCAACTTAAATTTGCTCAGGAAAATTATTTAAAATGTTCAATACATGGATTCAGAATGCATGAGTGAAGTAATCTCTAATTCAAGGGTTGGTAGACTTAAGATTTCTTAAGAAACTGGATCAATAGTACATTTTGTGCAAATGCTGGGTATTTTTGGTAATCTTGGTTGGAACTTGAAGTTTATAGATAATGGAATTCTATCGTAAAATCTCTGCATACCTAGTGGGTTCTGAAATTTTTTTTGAGCAATAATTTGTAAAAGAGGAGCCAATTTATGGGTCATTAAGTCTATGAGTAAAGTGGTGTTTTGAAAATCTGGGCACATTTTTTTTACTTATTCCTAAAGATGAATAGATGATTACATTTTAAGAGGTTTTGTTCATTATATTGTTTTCTTTTCTAATAATGAAATTCTAGTGTAAAATATCTACCTACCTTGTGGGTTCTGAAATTTTTCCTAAGCAATAATTTGTAAAAGAAGGGATATTTTATGGGTCATGAAGTCTTGTGAGGAAAGTAATGTTTAAAAGCTTTATGTGCACATAATTGTTTTTAGTTATGCCTAAAGATGAATAGACAATTACATTTTAGGAGGTTTTGTTTCAATCTATTTCAGTGACTAGATGAAAGTCATCATAATAACAAGGCTTGACCTTTTGATAGAAACTAAAGGTAAAGATGCAAGAGGAAGTGAAAAAAATTAAGTGAAATTGGAAAAGGAATCACTAGGATTATGGATTCAATTCTAGCAACATCCTTAAAAAAGCTCCCTCCATTTTAGATTCCATCCAAGAAGTGAAGATACCAGCAAAATTTTCAGACATTAACAAGAGCTCTCTATCATCAAGAGTTTGAGCATCCTGATGAAAAAATTCAATGCTTAAAAATTTTCCATCCAGTACAAGATGTTTGATTTCTTCACCAGCACCAAAAAGTGCCACTGGAGACTGCTTTCCCTGAGAGGCATAGAATAAATACTTTTACATGCCTTCAAACTTCATTATATATCCACCTTCTTTCAGATTCCAAGACATCTTTCAGCGTGCCATATTCCTAGTGCATTTTATATGGAACAGAAATGAGTTGTATTTCTCTTTTATCATGCTCAACCTCTATACCAAGCCGATGGATGTTGCAATTTTGTTGAATGTGAGAGACAAGAGAATGTAGATTGTTATTATTCTTTCCACACAACCTCTTCAAAAGGAAATTTCCAACTCCAGAAATCACTTTCTTATGCATTGCAAGTTCTTTCAACATATGGGTGTCATATGAAGGACAAGGTTGAATTGCAGAGACCCAATCCTCTTCTACTGTTGTCGCACAAATAAAAATCTCCCTTATGGTGCATAAAAGTTCCCTGAAAACAACCCATTTGGGCTTGTGACATAAAGCTAAAAATGAGCATGATGGATGAAAATATGCTTGTTGTTTTGTAGCAGCTGCATCATATCCTAGTTGGTCATATCAAGAAAACATGGCTAGGTTTTCATCCATATGGGACAAAATAATTTTCTCAAAGCTACATCACATGTGCTAGAACCAAATGGAGACCAACTCCAGCAAGTCAGGACACATATGCCAAGCTCATGCTTGAGAGACAGTTCCATTTATTTTATAGAATATTTACATCTCACCATGGATTTGGCAATGATTCTATTTTCCCAACACCATTTGTTCCTACCGAATTTCTGTTTATCCTCCCACTCCTTGTAAACTGAAAGAAGAGTAAAAAATGTCTCCATATGGATGACATAAACTAAGTTTTAAACAATAAAACTTTTATTTTTCTACCTCTATACAAAATCTACAAAATATATTTCGTGCATTTTCCATCAAATTTGCAAGTACAAGGACTTCCCTACCCAAATGATGAGATAAGTTGTCCAGAATAATATTTCCTAATCAAGGTTCTACAACCAGCTTGACAAGATTCAAACCAGATTCAGTTAATTTTTTTAGGCCTTTTTGGCCACAAACCACTGCACCTAACTGGACTAAATTTTTAACAGCTACACCTATTGCCTCATGGCTTGGGGCTTGAACAAAATAAAAGGATTCAAGGTCCTGGATACCCAAAGTAAGAAGTTTTAGAAGGGAAATTCTTAGATGCACTCACAGGATCTATGGATCCATATGGGGTGCCATAGAATTAAACTCTTTTTCTGTGTAAATACGGTAGCATATCCCTTGTTGGGTGTGACCTACATGACTAGATCATTGAGCAGCTGCACTCTGGCTGATTTGGCCCACCCTCGGCACATTAGTACCAGTTTTGGGTTCAAACCTAGTCTCTTCTTCCATGCCAGAGTCCATAACAAATATGACCCCAGAAATGGTTAGATATTTCTCTGCCACATTTGTCACAAAAATAACTTTCCTTAAACCTATAGGTGCATCTTGAAATACACTCCTCTTTTCTTTTATTGAAAGCTTTCCATGCAAAGAAGGTTTCAATGTTGAATTTGGTTCCTAAAATTGTTCTTGAGCCCACTCTACTTCTACTTTGGAAGTTAAAAATGAAATAATGGCTCCCTATTCTTCTCTGGCATGAATCTCAGGAAAAACCTTTATCACTTCAGTGACATATGAAGGAACACTCAGTTGGGCATGCTTCGCGACAACATTTTGTAAATATTCTTAATCATCCCTTGCAATGTACTTAGTATGTACAGGAAAATTTGTTCCAGCTACATGAAATAGAGAACCTTGAAAAAATGATGCAAAGATATATGACCACGATCTTGTAACTTATGCATTTGATGCTCTATGGTTTCTAGCTAGCTTTATTTATGTAGTTTTACTAGAGATTTTTTGCAATAAGACAATTCTGGGAAAGGAAAAGCGACATCTTCACACTTAATAAGGCAGACATGAAGTCAAACTCAACATCACAAAACCCATAGATGTTACAAGATGGACACCTACACTCAAGTTATAAACAACAACATTCTTGGTATGATCTCAGGTTTTAATCTAAGATCAAAAGTATTGAAAAGTCATGAACATCCAAAAGAATATACATATATATATATATATATATATATTGAAGCATATAAGCATTATGTAATGGTTTATGAATTCTTATAGGCATTAAATACATGGATAACATTCGTATGATTTTCCAACACTGCATCTCTTCATGCAGTGATGCCCACATAATTCAAGAATTCTCCCACTATTCTTATGACAATAGAAATTGTCATGACCTCCAAAATGGAAAATAATTGGACACAGGTGTAGATTGCATAAATATTATGATATTTACTCCTATATCAAACATGTGGGGTTTACCGCATAGTGTGTTGCTTGCAATACATTGATTATTTTTCTTTACAAGGAGCACCAGAGCTCAAGGGAGAAGAATTTTTTGGAGATGGAAGAGTCCATATTTTTTGAATTGGAAAATGTAGGTTATGTTATTAGAAATCATTCTCTTCATTTTTTTTTTGTAATCAAAACCACTATGGAGAAATGTTTGAATCCTAGCTTGGTAACCAAAGGCTACAATTCAATGGTTTGATTTCCGTGTAAGGCCGAACATATAGAATCTGCAATAGAGTTGTTAAAGGAGATGAAGCATGAGGTGCATTCTCCTAATGTGGTGACATATACAACATTGATTTATGCTTTCTCCAAAGTGAGATTCATGGATAAGGTGCATGATCTGTATAATGAAATGGTCCAAGAAGGATGTCGTCATAATTTATTTCTTTCAAAACTTTAAATTATGGGTACCTGAAGTCAGGGAAACTTAGAGGATGAATAATTGTTGACATGGATGCTTGATGAAGTGTATTCTGTTGATGAAGCCTTTCTTGGTGATCTTGTGAATGAACTATGTAATGTCAATGAGATAGATAAGGCCTTTCAAATCTATCTTAACATGATTGATGTTGGTTTCATTTTTTTGTACCCAATGGTCCCTTTGACCTAATTCAATGAGAATCCATTGGACATTCATAAATTTATCTTATCTTATCTTATATTTCATTATGAGGACTACCGACACTCTAATTATAGGATTATGCAAGATAAAAAAAATCGAGGATTCTCTCAATATCCTTCATTATGTTGCTTTAAAGGGCTAACTTATTTCTTCTACTATTTATAATACTCTTAATTGTGGCCTATGTATGGCTAGTCAAGTTGAGAAAGCTCATATACTTCACAAGGAACTGTTAGACCAAGCACATCAACTAAGCAATACAATTTCTTCCATTTTGACTGATGGGCTCTTTAGGACTAATAATATAGGACTAGTCTTTGAGATCGGAAATGATATTACCAAAAATGGATTTACTCTAGTGGTTGCAAATTGGAATGCATTTATCAATGCTATGTGCAGGGTTGATAGAGTGGAGCATGCAAGAAAGTATCTAGTGGAGATGAAAATACCTTATATAGTTTCTATATCACATTCATTGGGGGCCTCTGTATGGTTGGGTATGGTGGATGAGGTGATAAATCAACTAGAGAAAATTATTAGTAAGGGCCTCACCCACATATGCTATGTAGTCTTCACTCCAAAGCTTTTTGAAAATCAATGAAAGTTGAAGTTGCTGCCCATATATTGAACCAAATGCTTAGGTAATGCATGTTCCAAGTTCCAGAATTTTTATCTATGGCATGCATCATCTTGGAAAGTTGGGAAAAAAGTTTGAGGAATCAAAAGTTCACTAGGAAGAATGTATATTTACTATACATCTTAGAGTATACTCTGAAGTAATGTCTTCTCCATTTCAGGATGGTGAAGTGTGAAAATCATTACAATTACTAGACAACATAATTAGGAGAGATTGTGTAACTGAATTTTTGACATATGGTCTTTCATAAAACAACTTTCCTCCAAGGGAAAAGTTGATGAGGAACCCAAAATTTAGATGACATAAACCAAAGATATCCAACACCAGGTATTAGATTATGATAATTTCAAAACAGTCGATTTATTATTTTTCCCAAGAGACCACTCTTGCAGGAAGGAATCGAGATGGATCTGCTTTGTAAGAAAGTATTGAACCAAGACCATTGTAAAAATACTTTGCTGATTTTGGTCGCATGAAAATAGCCCTTCATAAGTAATATTTTTTTTCTTATAAAGGGCTATAATCTTTCCAGTTAGTATTTTAGGGTTCTTCCTGCAAACAGAGTCTAAAAATTTTAATTTTGCGTGTGCAAGTTGTTTAGGGGATCTACAAAAGTTGGGAATGGTGTTTGCATTCAACAAAATGGTTAGATATGCACATCTCTATGTGCTTCTCAAAACTATCTGTTTCTTCTAGAATGTTGGTTCATGTGTCCTCTAAGATGCATCTATGTGAATAATGTTGGTTCATTTCCTCCAAGGTGCATTTAATGTTGCATTTATGTGAAGAAAGTTGCAGGCATAATACTAGCACTTTTCAAATATCTGAAAAAAGAGTTGAATGTGGATTTTGTGTTAGATTTTTATCATTTAATCTAGCATTATGATCTTAGGATATTTAACCGAGAGAATAACATGCATGGAAATAAAACACAAGAGACAAGAGACACAAAGAATTTTACTCGGGGAAACTATAAAGGATAAAACCATGCAACTTCCTCAGAGATAGAATCAGAACCAAAAGTAAAAACTGAAAACATAAAGATGATCTCCCAACAGCAGTAGTCTCTCTCTCTGATCCCAACAACTTCTCTCTCACTCATGTGCCCCAGTGAGTGAGTGTGTGTGATAAATAGAGAGGCTCACTCTCTATTTATATTCTTTCTTTCACTTGAAAACCACTCCAACATGTCGGCCTCACTTAACAATTACTTACTAGAGCCGACATCTCTAGGAGTGTCTAATAACCCTAGTGCCCCACAACTTGTGGGGACTTTTCCTCCTTCGACCAACAAGGAGGGTTATCCTTAACACAACGGTGGGGACTATTGCCTTGACTTACAATGACTCACCTAGGGTTTACTTCTCTAGGATAGTCTAATAACCGTAGGGCCCCACAACTGTGGGGACGTTAACCCTTGACCAATAGGAGGGTTACCCACAATGACTTGACATGACTTGTTTACATTATATAACCTCCCGATAGGAACATCGAGGCATGACATGACTCAAGTACATTAAAGACACATCCCGGAATAAACATCAGGGTACAATACATAAGATATACAAGTGAATACATTCTGAAGTTACAATTACATCAAAATGTTGTATACATTTAAATCTACACAAGATGGGAATTGTATTCTAGTAAGTGAAATGAGAAAATAATCCACTTTAGTAAGCAGTCTGATGTGAGGAAGACAATGTTAGACAAAGAAACAACAATTTCCTTGAAGTGTGGTCTTAAAAGAAAAAAAAAAGGTCAGGTGGTGACTTATGGCTATTGTGCATAATAACTTCTATGTTTTGTGGAAATGGAGGATGAGTTAATTATTTTTTATGAACCAAAATATATATCTTCTATTCCAAAGGATAAATTACTCTAACTTCAGTGTCATTTGAGAGGTAATTTGACTTCCCTACTGACATTCCCCATTAGCTATGCATAGAGACAAAACGTCACATCCAAAGAGAGCATCACACATGTAAATTGTGTATGTAAGAAACTAAATCACAAGAACATTTTTTTTTTAGATTCATTATCTAATATGAAATATGTGGTCATTTTTTCTTATTTAGAAACTCCGAGTGTTCCTTGAGAATTTTCAAAGAAAATGAGATCGAAATATCAAGATGTCTTGCATTGTTGCTTTGTAAAATGGTTCACTTATTAGAAAAAACTTTGGGGGAAACATCTCCCTACATCACTAACTAAAGGCCCATCACCTCTTGCTTCTAATATCCTGAGGAATCCAAGCATAAAACAATCTTCAACGATATACCAACACCAATATGTCAATCAATGTAGTCTTCAAATCACACAACTTGTCAACAATAAGAATCTCATCATGAAATTCTTCTTGGACTTGAATTTTAAAAGAGATAATGGTTGACTATGTTGCTAGTTTTGGTGCTTCCTACTTAGATCCCATCAGTCAAAACTTCACCCATGTTGGTATTTTCAGGTTATTAGAGCTCATTGTTTCCTATTTCAAAATCTCCTTCTATTATTTTATTTCTTTTACAGTTCTTACAGATATTTCTTCACACACGCATTCCTTACTCATTATTGTACTTATGTAGTCCCATTGATTGATTTTGGTCACTAGTTGAGTTAACATTTAAATTAAATATATTTAAATTAGATATATAGTATATGAAGAATAGATTCGAGAGAACAAAACACAATTTGCACAAATAGGCCACATCGAAAAGGATGAAATACGACTTGGATATTGACCTAATTACCTACAATATTAACCTACCATATCTCTTAGAGATAAGATCTTTGTAATCAAGGCAATCAATTTATTTTCCTGTGAATTTAGGGTTCCAGAGCCTCTCCTATTTAAAGACCCTATTTCAATTCTCCCTTGAAAAGACTCCTGCACAGAGTTTCATGATTATGTAAGTTTTGGCAATCATTGAATAATATGGGGTTTTAATGTAAAAAATACTTATGTGCTTCAGTTCTATAGCAATGTTTATTGAAACCATCTCTTCTTGGAATACATTGTTATTTACTTTTACGATTCCATTGTTCTCCAACATAGTATTCTATCTTTATTTTAGACCCTATGTGTTTTCTATAGGTCATTCTGGAGGCTATCGCTTGCATATGCAGTCCTATCAGACATTTTGGAGGCTATCGCTTGCATATGCAGTCCTATCAGACATTTTGGAGGCTATCGCTTGCATATGCAATCCTATCAATCTGGATATATTTTGGTAGATTGACTCAGGATTTCAACTTGCATATTGGACTAGATTTTTGCAAAGAGATTATGAGTTCTAAACAAGAACATGTCATTCTGAATGGCCACAAGTATGGATTGTGGGTAAATAGATCGAAGCGCTATTGAACAGTAAATTGCTTTGGCAATTAGCCAAGCTTCAATATTATTAGGCAAAAGATAAAAATTCACAGTAAAAAGGAAACTTACCAATGATTTTAACCTAGCTACCTACGCTTCAGTATTTAACTCCAGGGCATAAAGAAAAAATGCACCGTCGGACCAATGAAACTGCAATACAACAAGAGGGTGCAAGCAGGAAATTTCACATGGGTGGACACATCGAAGGATAGGCTACTATGTCATAAAATATCTATAAAAAGGACCGATGATAGAAGACAAGGCACATGCAGAGAGTATTCAACATAGAAAATTCTATCAGAACTTACATGTAGAAAATTCCCTTGAGTTATAGTTATTTCATAAAATGGGAACCCTGTAGGATATCATTCATTATAGATAGGATGTGGGAATAATCATTAAGAGGGATAATGTAAAAAGGAATAAGCATCAACATCGAAAATTATTGTAGCATCTATCGACCGTACAACACATTTGGGTTGTTATCCAAAATTCACTATAATAACTAGGAAAACATTATCAATTCACAACAAACCAATAAACTTACAAGGTATTTTGTAAGGAAAGAAGGTGATTTTGACTCTAGAGATGTAGAATCTATGGCCCTCCTCTTCAAGAGCCTCCAAGTTCTCTCCAGTATTGTTTTATCCATGGTAGTGATGGAAATTAAATAGCGAAATTGTAAACCCTCAACAACGATGGAAATTAAATAGAGAAATTGTAAAGCCTAAATAGTGGTGAATATCCATACCAATCTCCTCAACGGGTATTACCAATATCCATATCCATAACCCACCAAACCCTCCTATGTTTGGCACCAACAAAGAGGCTATTTCGCGCGAACGAGCAAGTTGAGCAGTAATTGACGGAATTGGAGGATGATGGTTCACGAAAATCATCCATCCACCATGAATATCGTAGAGGTGGGTGGAGAGATGCTAGGTTGAGAGTTGGGTCAAAAACTGCTGCAAATGCAAATATTTTTTTTTGTTTCTCTATATATATTTTTGTTTTGTTTTTATTATATGAATTATATAGATTTTTTTTGCTTTATTTTTATTATTTTATTATATAAATTATATAGATTTTTTTGTTTTTGTTATATATTTTTTGTTTTATTTTTATTATTTTATTATATAAATTATGTTAATTGGTTATATATTATATGTTTTTAATAATTATCATATCAGTTTTTTAGTTTTATAAATGGAGTAGTCTATAGAGTCGACGATTTATCCAGGAAGTTGGTCGTCGTTGCCACTTCTTGGCCAAATCATCAAGTCTGATTGTACCAAAATCCAATCAATATTCTTAGTCATGGAAATCGGCAACAGCCATAAATGAGGGCCCTACATTCCCTTGAGAACCGTCCATTCAAATGCACCTCCTGCATGTAGACTTACCAAATTCATCCAATGCATGGAAAAAAAAAACACGTCAACTTCAGATTTGTGGGTTGAAGGTATCGTTCGACCCCTTCTCTACAATGACATCTACAACAAGTAAACCTTCTTACAAAGTTCAATAACTTCTTCTAATGTCTGCTTCAATTTTCCTTTGGAGCGTGTGAGGAATGTCAATGTGCAAAAATGAGTGACCTTTGAAAATAGTGGCATTGTAGGAGGGTGCTCATGCTTTTCCCAGGATGAAACTCAAAATGCATATTGTTATGAGTGCATAGACTAGAGATGGTGATAATTGTGAATGTAAACTCGAAGCAGTAACTCCAACAGCATTGAAACCTGTAAAAATCCATAAAAAATGGTTATTTATTGGAGTGATGAACATGATCGAAGCAGCAAGAACCATACCTTTGAAGTGCTCCGAATGGTCACTATGAGATCCTGAACTGGCCTATCGTCTACAAAATAAGGGTATTGAGTGAAAAAACAAGGGAGCAGGGGTTGAACAGTACCTTTAGTCCCCAAATCCGAAGTTGAATTGTTTTTTTGGCCATGCATTGGATGCATTTAGTAAGTCTACGAGGATGAGGTGCATTTGAATGTCGAGTTCTCAAGGGGATGTAGGGCTATGATGCTTATAGCTTGGTATTGATATGGTACTGGTTCTAGTACCTAAGTTCGTAATTGACGTAGGAACCTAATTTTCCTTTGGAACACGCTTAACTGGGTTTTCTAATTCAATGGTGCAGAAGGGATAAATATCGTCAATACAAAATTCGTGCAAATGATTTGTTGGATCTCTGAAGATCGAGGTGCATAACACCAATATTACTAATAGAAGGTATACAATTTACAAAATTTACACTTCATTGTCATATTTGTAAT
>LPNX010275007.1:451465-466401 GCA_001517045.1 Pseudotsuga menziesii | reverse complement strand
GGTATAGTTGACTATGGGCTCAAGTATGAAGCGAATCAAAATATTAATCTGGAGGGTTATGTGGATTTGGATTGGGTAGTTCCATTGATAGGAATAACACTTCAGGATAGTGCACCTTNTTAAAAATGACTAACATAAATGACTAATTCATATTCTTCTAGCTAGTCATTTTTTATGTTGTGACTAAATTAGTCATTTATGTTAGTCATTTTTAACTCCGTCACTTATTATCTAGCCATATTTCTTAACTAGTGACTAAATTATTCGTTAATTTTAGTTGTTTATAGTTGGTTCAATCAAAATTTCTCATATTTAGTAGTAAATCACTTGAAAAACATGTGCTCACTAGAATTTTTAGTCACCTAGTAGCTAATTTCTCATTTTGTACTAGTGAAACCTAATACTTGAACACAATATCTAGAATCATACAACTTCTTCACTTGCATGGGTGGCTACCATGTATTTAGATTTTGTAGTTGAGAGTGAAACTACAACATGTCTCTAGTAATCCTATTTATCCTCCAAATCGAGTAAAGACATAACCATATTCTAAGATCAAGATATCCATCCCAGTTTGCATCAAAAAATCCTTCTACATCTATCACTCTATCTACTCCAGGTTTTCCTTGATAGTATACCACATAATATGTGGTGCCATGCAGATGCATGAATATCCTCTTTACAACTATCTAATGATCCTTGTTTTTGACATATATCTACTAAAAAATCCCATTGCATGGGAAATGTTTGGTCTAGAATATACTATTTCATACATCAAATTGCCAACAAGACTAGCATAGGGAGCTATTGTCATGTATTCTTCCTCTTCCTCTCTCTTGGGACATTAATCTATAGATAATTTTACATCTAGAATAATAGGGACCTTCATCAATTTGCATCCTTGCATCATCTCAACATATTCTCTGATTCAAATAGAGTTTCATATTTGAATGATATTTTTTAATCTCCATCCCTAGTATGAAGTTAGTGGAACTGAGATGCTTGATATCAAATTTGAAGTGTAGATGCTATTTCACCTCCGTGATGGAATTTATGTTTTTTTTTATCAACAATTCATTGACATACAATACTATATTAATGAATTGGACACCAACCCTCTTGGAATATACACATTGATAATCCTTGTCTCTCACAAATCCTAGTACAATGATGTATGCATCAAAATTTTTATACCATATCCTAGGAGATCACTTTAGACAATATAAGGTATTTTTTTGCTTCTCACAAATCCTAGTGCAATGATGTATGCATCAAAATTTTATACCATATCCTCGGAGATCACTTTAGACAATATAATGTATTTTTTAGCTTATAGACTAAATCCTTCCCTTCATTGCAAAACCTTTGAGTTATTTCATGTAGATTTATTTTTTAAGATCCCCATGTACAAATAATGTCTTCACATCCCTTTTCTATACTTCAATATCAAAAGTATAAGCAGTAGATAGAAGGAATCTAATAGAATTTAATTTATCAACAAGAGACAAACTTTTACCAAAATCAATTCCCTCTACCTAGGAATATCCCTTTGTGATTAGTGATATTTTCACTTCTCCTCTTTACCTTATACTAGGGTCTTTTTTAAGGATTCAAGTATTGTACCTATGTGTATTATTTAGGTGAATATTTGGATTGAAAAGTTGTACATATTTCTATGTAGGTGAATATTCAATAAAATGGCATATAATATACTATTAAAAATTGTAACGTTTTGGTGAATTTTAGCAATTTAATCCTATCTTATGTAAAAATAGGGTATTTTAAAGATAATTGGTGATTATATTTTTTAAATATTTTCCAAAAATAGGCTGTTGGAAAAATTTCTCCCTTAAAAAATACCCTGCCTTCTACATTCATATTAAACAAAAAAATTCTAGCAATAATTTTCTTCCAACTAACAACTCAACTAGATCCCAAGCTTTTTCTATCCAAGGCATCAATTTCTTCAATCATGGAATTCTTCCATATTTTAATATCTTCTTAATACACTACTTCCTTAATAGTTCTAGGATCTTCATCAATAATATATAAAGAAAAACAAGAATGAAAATTAAGCAGGGAATACCAAGTTCTAGTTTTATTCTTAGTCATGTTTTTTTGTTTAGTTAGATTCTTCACCCTAAAAACAAAAATATTTTTCTTTGGTTCCATTTCTATCTGGAAACATCTTAAACTTTCTAAAAACAACATTCCAACTGCAAATAATCTTCTTGGTTACTAGATTCCAAAGTTTAAAACCTTCTACAACATATTTATATCTAATAAATATGTTTAAAGAAATGTAACTTTGAAAGATATTCTATTGTACGTTTATTATATTATTATTATTCCTCCTTTCATGGATGTTATTTCTCAGTTTAGAGATGTCATTAATGTACTCGTTCATGTAAAATTTATGAGGTAAAACATCCATTGTAATTCGGGTCAATAGTGGGAACAAAAGTATTATTTAAATGTTATTTTGAGTCTCCCAAGTCATGTCGGCCTTCATTGAGAGGAGAAGCCATAATTTTTGGGTTATTAGGATTATCACTTGATGTGTATAAATATATTAGGTTCCTCCCTCATTTGGACACACTCACAACTCAAGCAAGTTGGCTAGAGAGAGAAGGAGCAGTTCATCTATGAGAGAGGAAGCAGTCAAGTCTTATTCTAGGGGTCTTACACTGTACTTAGTTGAAGTATATATCAAGGAAGTTTTGTTGGGTTTCCTCCCCTATGAGTATTTCCTAGGATATATATTTGTGTTATATTTTGTTTTTCTGTGCTTGTCATTCTTTCAGTGATCCTTTTGTTTTGGCATAAAACTTTTAAAATTCTAACATGGTATCAGAGCCAACCTAAAAGAAGTCATTATGCAACAACTTTTATAGCTGTTCAACAAGATAGGGATTTTTATTCCGAAAAAATATCTCGACATATTAGTTGAAAGATGAGGGGAAATCAACTCGTATTAGAAGGGTGCATCTTTATATTGAAACAATTTTCAATTCTGTGGAGTTTCATTTTTTGACCTACCACTGCTTCCAGGAGAAACTGGGGCATCAAATTTTTTAAAGTGTTATCCACATATTACAGGAAAGGAGTAAATTGACCAGATTGCCTTGAGGAGGTGCATATTTTCCTCCAATATAATTTTCAATTGACCATATTTGAAAAAATAGTGTTTTCCTATCAAACCCTTGGTCAACTTGAAGCAGGTTCTAAAAGGAGTCTTCAATTGGTAAGTTCTACTTCCTTTATTTCCATTTGAGTTTCTCATTCATTAAAGATGACAAACAGTACCAATATTGATGAAACTATTCAAGGAGAATATAATTTCATGGAATGGAAGTATAAATTCATGCTTATCCTTGAATAACATGACCTATAAATCTACATCAAAGATGAATTCAAGGAACCAGAAGGAGATGAAGCAAAAGAAAAGAATAGGAAGGATTTGGTCAAATTTAAGAGGATCATAGTTAATTCCATCAAGGATCATTTTATCCCTCAAGTATCTTCAAATATTAGTCTAAAGGAAATTTTTGATGCACTGGTTAGTTTTTTTTAAGGAAAGATCGTCAACAGAAAAATCACCTTGAGAAATCAAATCAAGGGCGTGAATATACAAAAGGCAGAAACTATGCATTCATACTTCTCAAGAGTTTCTCAGATCAAAGAACAATAAGAAGATATTGGTGACATGGTGGAAGAAGAAGAAGTTGTAATGAACACCTTGAATGATATTCCAATTGGATGAGAATCCTTCATTAAAGGAATATGTGTTAGAAGAAAGCTAACCAAGTTCAGCAGACTATGAGAAGAATGCGCACAAGAAGAAGGAAAGATAGAAAATAGAGAAGATAGAAAATAGCATGTCTTGGCTCAAAATTTGATATGGTAGCATTTTAACTCCTTGGATCTTCCCTCTATACTAATTTTCACAAAAATATCTGAAAGGTAGGGCCCTTCTGCACTCCTCATTCAAGGTTTGATAGGTAGCATACTTCTCCTCCCATGAAGCAATTGATTCTTATGCACCTCGGGGTTTTATTTCGGATACTCCATGAACTTGGGAATGGTGGCTTGGGGATAAAACTTAGGCTCATATTAAATATAAAGAGGCCTTTTATTAGAGAATATAGATCCACCCATGCTCTTCCTCTCTTCAGGCTGGGAGCGAATGTTGCCGCCCTTCTCCATCTTTGTGACCCAACTGCTTGGCTAGGAACTCTATGGTCTCTTGACCAGATTGAATAATATTGGTTGAAATTTATTGCAGTCCTTTCATCATAATTTGAAATAAAAGTATGAACTCATCCTTCTCATCCATCTCCCCATGGAATCTCCCTTCCACGGAGTCAACTTCCTCTTCTTCAGAAGTCTTCCTTTTAAAATTAGAATTGAATTTTGGACTCATCATTGATTATTAAGAGAAATTATGGAGTACCATGATCTGATACCACTATAATATCCCTGATTTGAGTCATATCATATTATTATCTCTTACTATTGATATAATTAAAATATGAATAAAATTTTTACAAGTGATTGAGTATTTTCTTTGACAATGAAAAACACAGGCAGTAATGACATAAAACTAAGTGTGACAGAGAATTAATGGAAGGAACCAAATGGAAATTTTGTAAATTGAGAGTTCAAATCCTTAAGAACCTGTATTTTGGTGCCTTTTAGGTTTTCACCATCAACTATGTTGAATTCTACTCCCATGATTCTAGGTGTCCCAACTGGTGGAAATTGTGATTGAATAATGAATTCCAATCAACCAAGGCTTGTGGAAAACCCCATTTATTTTTCAGTCATTGATTACGAAGAAAATATCATTTGAACATTTTTGTAACAAATATGGAACATTTTGAGGAAGTTTGAGGGTGTTTGGGAAAAAACTAGGAATTTAGCCTAAGGAAAGTCGGCGCAGAGGAGTCCACTCAAAAATTGTACGAACTTAATGAATTCTTAATATGTAATTTAGGTTGTGTTATTGGGTGAATTTATAACCAACATAAATGTACAAAATGAAAATTGAGTTTACATATCATACATAGCATCAAAAGCTTCAAAACTAGTCAATGAGCAGGGGTAAGAAATTAAAAATAAATTTAGATGTTGTGATTTATCAGACATGAAAATAAATATTATTAGTGGTTTATATGATATGTATTATGAATAATATAACTAATTTATGCTTATCATGTCCATTACATCATATTTAATTCCTAAAACTTACAAAAAGGCCCTTTAAATGGGCATTAGAAGACTTCTCTCATGAAAGTTTTGCATTATGGATTTCTTAGAAATAAATATTACTGTAAAACAAAGATAAAAAAATGAATATGGAGATTATAATATCAAGAGAATATTTTTGGATCTGATCTCCCTCAATGGTTCCCAAGACTAAAAAATGGAGGGATGGATATAACACTTGACATTGATATGAGAGAATAAGTGAAGTTTCCTTCATTGGAGCTCTACTTCCATGGTTGTATGGATGTTATAAGATCTCTAAATTGTATTCAATGGATTATCCTTGTATATTTGTGATCTAAACTGAAAAATGTAAGAAAAGAGAAGAGAATGAGAGGCTTGGGGAGCATCACCCAAGGTGACTAAGACGCATCACTCAAAATAGAAGCCTAGCTTCACTCAATATGAAAAAATAATGATCCAAAACTATGAATTGGAGTTGGAAGCATCCTTAAATAAATTTTGAGTGACTTGTTGAGATAGGCATACAACTTTTGAGAAGGTTACCCATTTTAAAACCCTAAACCTAAGCCACAAGTTCATCCCTCTTGAGTAATTTAGTAAGTTCAATCATAGGATGATGTTTCCCTGCTTGCATCACTCAACCAAAGTGGAAATTGTGACCCCCTTTGAGTAAAATTTTTATTCTTATGAGTGATGATGTTTCCTTGCTAGAATCCTTTCATCAAAATGGAAATTGTGCCCTCAGAATAAATTCCTTCATTGTAGATACATGAAATACATTGTGTATCTTTCTCTCATGAGGCAACTCCAATTCCTAGGCCACTACACCAATCTTCATTAAAATTTTGTAAGGCCCATAAAATGGAGGTTGGAGTTTATCAACTCCCTTTGTTTTCAAATATGATTTCCTGTAAGGTAGAAAAATCAAATAGACTACATCTCCTTCTTTAAATACTCTCTTAATCATGTGCTTATCAGCATTCATTTTATTTTTGTTGTGTGCAACCTACATATTTTCTTTGAGTGCCCTTAGTATGTCATGATTCTCTTGAAAAGAATCATTGGATTTTTGGGCTCTATAGTCTCCAAACATCATAACTTAAAAATATGGGGCCTCATATCCATACAAATCCATGAATGGATTCATCTTGATGGAGAGGTGAAGAGTGGTGTTATAGCAGAATTCTCCCAGGTGGAGCCATGTGGCCCAATATTTATGTTGTCATGTGACATAGTTGCGGAGGTAGCCTTCAATCCATTGATTCACTCTCTTAGTTTGACCATCATTCTGAGGGTGATATCTTGTGCTTAGATTCATATTTGTTCCCACTAGTTCGATTAGAGCTTGCCAAAAAGCACTGGTGAACTTGTTGTCCTGATCATTGATTATGGTTTTGGGTACACCATGTAGTCTGAAAACATATTTGAAAAATAATGCAGCAAATCCAATGGATTATATAGTGGAGGTGACTACAAACAAATGTTAAAATTTGGTAAACCTGTCAACCACCACATATATTCTATCTTTTCCTTGGACTTTTGACAACCCAGTGATGAAATCCATGGAGACACTTTCCCATTTCTATTCTGGAATAGGGATGGGTGAGAGGGGTCTAGCAAGGTGTGTGTGCTCCAATTTTTTTTTTAGAATGCAATACACTCCCTCAAATTCCTTAGAACATATTCCTTAAGGAGCTTCCAGGTCAATCTCTCTCTTATCTTCTGGTAAGTCTTCATAAAACCAGGGTGGCAAGCTATTGGTGCATTATGTGCAACTTATAGGATCCTCTTTATTAGTTATGATCCAAATACAAAAAATATCCCATCCTTGTAATATATGAGGTCATTATGTACCTTGTATGCTTCATTCTATATTACCCCATCCAAAATACCACATGCAAAATATTTTTTTTGAATATTCAGTTCATAATTGTACCTTCCATTCAATTAGCATTTGCAGTAAAGAGAGCATGGGTTTGCGAAAAAGCGCATCAACCACCACATTCATCTTTCCCTTCTTGTATTCAATGTCAAATTCATAGGATTGTACTTTTCTTACCCATTTATGCTATCTGTCATTAATCTCCTTTTAGGTAAGGAAGTGCCTTAGGTTGTTGTGATTAGTCTTCTCTACAAACTTTCTTCCCATCAAGTACTGTCGTAACTTGGCCAATTCATGCATGATGTCCAAAATCTCCTTTACATAAATAGAATACAACCTTTCATGAAGATGCAATTTTCTTCTCTCATAGGAAATGGGGTTCCTTTCTTTCATCAAAACAACTCCAATTCCTTCCCCTGAGGCATCACACTCCAACACAAAAGGCTTGGTGAAATCAGGAAATGATAGAAATGGATAAATACTCATTATTTCATTCATCTTTTGGAAATATTGTTCTACTTCCCCATAAATTGAATTCCCCCTTCTTGGTCAGATCTTTCAAAGATGCAATGAATTTGGAGTAACCTTTAACAAATTTCTAGTATAGTTGCAAAGGCCAATGAAACCTCTCAAATCAGTGAGGTTTCTTGGGCTTGGTCAATCCAATATGGCCTCAATTTTCTCTTAGTGCACCTTGAATCCTTCTTGGAATATCACATAGTCGAGATAGAGTAGCTCATTCATGCCAAAATCACACTTGGACAGCTCAGCAAAAAAAGATTGATCTGCAAGTACAGTTAGCACAACATCTAAATGGAGCAGGTGCTCCTCCTATGTTCGACTATTAATCAAAATATCATAAAAAAAGACAAATACATACTTGCATAGTTTCTCATTGAACACCTTGTTCATGCAAGACTGGAATGTTGTCAGAACATTAGTTAATCCAAATAGCATGACCAAAAACTCAAAGTGACCAAAGTGACAATGGTTATGTATGTCATCCTCCCTCATTCGAATTTGGTGGTATCCCAATCNAGAACATTAGTTAATCCAAATAGCATGACCAAAAACTCAAAGTGACCAAAGTGACAATGGTTATGTATGTCATCCTCCCTCATTCGAATTTGGTGGTATCCCGATCAAATATCTATCTTGGAGAATAATTTTGATCCATGCATATCATCCATCACCTTATCAATCTGGCAGATTGGGTAACATTTATTTATGGTTTTATGGTCCATATTCTAGTATTGTATGCATATTCTAAGTGTTCCATCCTTCTTCTTCACCTGAACCACCAAAAAATCAAAGGGATTGGAACTTGATCTAATGAGACCCAAATCAAAGAGTTCTTTAATGTTCTTCTCAATATCATCCTTTAATTTCTTTGGAAGCTTGTAGGGGTGAATGTGTTATCACTCAGAACGTACCAAGGTTTCGAAAGGTAAATCCCAAGGTAACATCAAAACCACTTTAGACTGTATTTCTGACCTAATACAGTCAAAGAGGGATCTCTCACTATTTACAAGGTTTTTATACTCAAAATATTCAACCAAAGACAGTCAGAAGGTTAAATTTCTGAATAGAACAAGTTTGTTTTTTATAAATTTTGGTGGGACAATGTTGAATTTTTAATGGTTATATCAAATCTTAAAACATTTAACATCATAATAGCATAACCATAAGCCAAAATATCACTGAAAGATAGACAAGCACAACCACACAAAAATAACACAAATATTTATCCTGGGAAAACCCTAATGGGAAAAACCCAGCAAAATCTTCCTCAATATAGATGGCCCAAAAAGATAAAAGGTAAAACCCAAAAGACTGATCCTCCTCCTTCTCTAGCCACAGCTCTTTCTCTCTCTCTCATGCGCTACACAAGTGAGTGTGTTTTTTCCAAATGAGGAGCGCCACACCTCTATTTATATTCTTTCGTTCACTTAATAATTAATTCAGTTATGTAGGCTCAAGTAATCCTAATTTAATCGTGTAGGCTCAAGTAACCACAACTAGGGTAGTAATGACCCAACTTACAATTGGAGGGGACTTCCTCATGAATCTTATTAGTTCTCCCGATTAGAAACATTGGGGTATAAATAAATACAAGTGATTCTCCCAGTAGAAACATCGGGGACCACAAAAAACTATATATATATAGAATATTCTTCGAAGTTACAATATTTCAACACTCCCCCTTAACGATAAGGGTATTCTACAACAACATCAACAATAGTAGAAGGAGGGCATCATCAGCATCATCATTAAGGTGACACATCTATAAATCATTGGAATCTTTTCAACATCATATAGTATTCATCTTCAATCTNTAAGGGTATTCTACAACAACATCAACAATAGTAGAAGGAGGGCATCATCAGCATCATCATTAAGGTGACACATCTATAAATCATTGGAATCTTTTCAACATCATATAGTCTTCATCTTCAATCTTCAACACTAGCAACACTTTGAATGACATCATCATCATCAGTACTTTAGTCTTCATCTTCAATCTTCAGAAGCAACACCACTTTGACTGCTCGATTGATAACATCATCATCAACACTTTTACCTTTCGATCATCAACATCATCAACAACACTTTGACCTTTTTATCAGCAACATCATCAACAGTACTTTGATCTTTCAATCAGCAACATCAGCATTCGATCAGCAACATCATCTTTTCGATCAACAACATCATCATCATCATACTCTGATCTTTCGATCAGAAACATCATCATCACACTCTGATATTTCGTTCAGTAACATCATAATCATCACACTCTAATATTTCGATCAGGAACATCATCATCATCACACTCTGATATTTCAATCATGAACATCATCATCATCACACTCTGATCTTTCGATTAAGAACATCATCATCATCAACAACAACCTTCAATCCACAGTACAAAGACAAAAAATATTTGGATCACTTTTGGACTTAAAGTCCAGGGATGATGCAATCCCACCACATTCTCGACAACCAAATTCACCAGATTGATTATGGGATAATCAATCCCTATCACTTTAGGACTAAGTCCAAGGATGATGCATTCCTACCACATTGTCGACAACCGAAGTCACCGGATTGATTACAGGATAATCAATCCCTATCACTTTAGGAATAAGTCCAAGGATGATGCAATCCTACCACATTCTCGAGTACCAAAGTCACTAGATCCATTTTGAACCAAAGTTCAAGGATGATACAATCCTGTTAGTTTTTCAACGTTAAGCTAGCATTATTAGGATCTTTAATTGAGAGAATAACAAGCACAACAATCAAACACAAGAGATAATGAACATAGTGTTTTTCTTCAGGGAAACCATAAGTGGATAAAACCTCACAACTCCCTCAAAGATAGAATCAACAACAAAATAGAAAAGCCCAAAATAGTAAGTGATCTCTCGACAGCAATAACCTTCTTCTTATCTAGCCTCAGTGTCTTCTCCTTCCTCAACTATGTGCTACACTTGAGTGTGTATAATATGTGTGCTGAATAGAGAAGTCACCTCTCTATTTATACTGCTTCCTAGCATGACTAAAACCCTATTAGGGCTGACTTCACTAAGTGAGTCTAATAACCCTAGTGCCGTGGAACTGCAGGGACTTTAACCCTTAGACAATAGGAGGGTTACCCACAATGACTTGACATGACTTGTTTACATTATAGATCCTACCAATTGGAACATCGGGGCATGACAACATGACTCAATTACATAATATATACATCTTGAAATAAACATAGTGTTAGAAGACATAAGATACATAGATGAATACATTCCAAAGTTATAAATACATCAACACTCCCTCTTAACTAGGAAGGTATTCTTTTGACACAATTTTCAGCACTAGTCTTCTTCTCTGCATCAACTAGATCATCTTGTCATCTTCATCTTCAAGTATTCTTCATCTTCTTCGTCTTCTTCATCTTCTTCGTCTTCTTTGTCTTCAATTCGTCTTCTTCTTCAAGTCTTCTTCATCACGGGATCTGCATCATCATGAATACTGGCTCATCACTACTGGATCATCATCACATCTGGATCATCACTCAATTTGGATCATCATCAAGTATGGATCATCGTCACATCTAGATCATCACTTGATCTGGATCATCATCGAGTCTGGATCATCATCACAACTGGATCGTTACTTGATCTGGATTGTCAATCCTGTAGGCCTACCCTTCATGTAGGTCTTCATCAGTGCTTATATCTAACACTTAAGTCAGAATGGCCTGCCCAGCTCTTACATCTGACCTCATCCTATCATAAAGGCATGCCCAGCACTCACATTTGACCTCATCCTATCAGAAATACCCATCACTCACATCTGACCATGTGTAAACACATCACGCCAGAATGGCTCAGCGCTTATATCTGACCATGTGCAAGCACACCACATCGAAAATGCTCTACACTTACATCTGACCATGTTCAAGGACACTGCATTGGAAAGTCTCAACACTTACATTCAACCATGCTTGAAAGCACCGCATTGAAATGGCTCAGCACTTACAATTGACCATGCTCGAAAGCACCGCATCGAAAGGGCTCTGCACTTATATCCGACCATGATCGAAAGCACTGCATAGGAAGGGCATGCACTCATATCTGACCATGGAGTAACTAATCCTATCACCGTGTCAGAATGGCCCCCAGTCCCAGAGTGAGCTACCTAGTAACTGACCAGGTTCCTCCATTCATAGAACGACAGTTTCCCTTACATCTAGCCTACTCGTTAGAATGGCCAACACTCACATTTGACATGGGAGGAACCTAATCCTTTAGCCATGACATAATGGTTCAGCTCTTACATCTAATGAAGTGGGAACAAATCCCTCCCTCACATCAGAATGGATTCTTAGTCCTAGACTGAGTTTTCTTGGTAACTCACCAGGAACCTCCATTCCCAGAATGGCAACAACACTCATATCTGATCTCTTAGGAACCAATCCTACAGTCGCATCAGAATGGATCAACACTCATATCTGACATGTAAGGAACCCAATCCTCTCACCATAACAGAATGGATTAGCCCTTAAATTTGACCATGGAAGGAACTTAATCCTCTCCCATGTCAAAATGTCTTACAGACTCATCACTTCCCTTTGGAGGGAAAATCGATCTGGAGAACACCAAGCTTCTCCTTGAAGTACTCAAAATTCACCCTAGCCAATGGCTTCATCAATACATCATCTATCTGATCGTCCGTCACAACATATTGGAGCTTCACTGCTCCCCTCTACACCATATCCCTGATATAGTGATACTTGATCTCTATATGCTTCGACTTGTCATGGAACATTGGATTCTCTAACAACTTCATGCAACTCTAGTTGTCACAATGTATACAAGTAACATCCAACTAGAGATCAAATAAATCAGACAGTAGCTTCCTCATCNGGAACATTGGATTCTCTAACAACTTCATGCAACTCTAGTTGTCACAATGTATACAAGTAACATCCAACTAGAGATCAAATAAATCAGACAGTAGCTTCCTCAGCCATACTGCCTCACAACAAGCTGAACAAGCTGCCATATACTCTACTTCAGCTGTACTCAGTGCCACATAGGATTTCTTCCTGCTAAACCAAGAGATCACACCTGATCCCATACTGAAGCAACATCCTGAAGTGCTCTTCCTATCGATGGCATTGTCTACCCAATCTGAATCAACATAACCCTCCAAGTTAATATTCTGATTCGACTCATACTTGAGCCCATAATTAACTATACCCCTTAGGTACCTCGGAATATGCTTTGCAGCAATCAAGAGAACATTTCTCGGATCTGTCAAGAACTAGCTCAAGGTGCTCACAGCAAAGCAAATGTCTGGTCTTATGTTCATTAGGTACATCAAGGACCCAATCATCTGATGATACATCGTAGCATCAACTGACTTGGATGAAGCATCGCTCAATATATTCAGGTTCGATGCCATAGGTGTGGCCATGCCTTTGCAGTCCATCATCCCAAACCTCTTCAGGATCTCTACTGCATACTTCCCTTGTCCAAGGAAGATTCCATCTGCACTCTGCCACACCTCCACTCCTGGGAAATAATGCATCATACCCAAGTCCTTCATTTCGAACTCGGTAGGAAGCTTTCTCTTCGTATCAGCAATCAACCCATCCATTCCTGTCACAAACAGATCATATACATATAGTAGGATCATCACTGGGTTTCCATATTCAACCTTGTAGTACAGGTTGGAATCCGCTTTACTCTTGGTAAAGCCCAAACTGGATAGAAAGATGTCAATTCTTCCATACCAAGTCCTGGATTCCTGTTTCAAACCATACAGGGATTTCTTCAATATGCACACATGAGACTCCCTGTCATGTGTCTCAAAACCGAGTGGTTGTTCTACATACACTTCCTCTTCCACTACGTCATTCAAGAAGGCAGTCTTGACATCCATTTGGTGTATCTTCCATTTCATCACTATAGCCAGAGCTAGTACTGATCTGATGGAAGTGTATCTGGCTACATGTACAAAGTTTTCTTCATAATCTATTCCTTCTTTCTGAGAGAAACCCCTAGCCACAAATATTGATTTATATTTTTCAATGCTACCGTCTGCAGCATGCTTGATCTTGTAGATCCATTTGGAAGTCACAACTGAATTCCCTTCTGGTCTTGGGACAACGTCCCAAACATCATTCTTCATGATCAATTGATATTCTTCAATCATAGCATCCTTCCATTCTTTTTGTTCTGTCGATTCTTCATAACTGGAAGGTTATTTATCAATGAAATCACATAGTAAAGCTACATACCTGGAGCAGGATCTGGTGCTCTTTCTTTCTCTATGATTCTCTTGTGGAGCCCCATATCTTTCTAGACCTTAGATAATTTCACATACCCAAGCAGGTTTCCTCTTATGAGGATTCTTCTCTAGAGGTGGATCTACAGGTCTTTGTGGTTCTTCAAATTTTTTATCTTCTTCTTGAGTTTCTTCGTTCATGGTTGTATCATGAATTCTGGGTGCTTCTGCTTCTTCAGGTTCTTCAGCAGGTCTCTTTCTGGATCTGTTGTAAGTTGTGCCTCCATCAAATGTCACATCCTTGCTGATGTCTATCTTCTTGTATCCTGGGAAATATATTCTATAAGCCTTCGATCTATCAGAGTATCCCACAAATATACCCTTCTTTCCTCAAGGATATAATTTTGTTCTCTTCTCTTTTGGAATGTGTATGTACACAAGACAGCCAAATATTCTGAGATGGCTGGCTTCTGGTTTCTTTCCAGAGAATACTTCTTCAAGATTCTTGTTCTCGAGTACTCTATGTGGAGTATGGTTCTATACATACACCATTGTTCTAGCAACTTCCACCCAAAGATGCATAGGAAGATCTTGATCATGAAGCATAGCTCTTGCAGCTTCCATGATAGTTCTATTCTTCCATTCTATAATCTCATTCTATTGTGGATTATAAGGAGTGGACAACTCCCTATTAATACTTGATTCTTTACATATCTCTTTGAATTCATTCGAAGTGAATTCTCGACCATTATCTGATCAAAAAGTCTTGATCTTCTTTTCAATGTTATTCTCGATCAATGCTTTGAATTCGTTGAACTTTCCGAGTACTTCGTCTTTGTTCTTCATGAAGTAAACCCATGTCTTCCTAGAAAAGTCATCAATAAAATAAACATAATATGCATACCCGCTTAGTGAGCTTGATGACATAGGACCATATGCATCGGAGTGGATGATTTCCAAGATTTCTTTTGCTTTGCTTTTGCTACTTGAAAATGTCTTCTTTGTGTTCTTTCCTTTCACACATCCTTTGTAG
>LPNX010275007.1:421002-435089 GCA_001517045.1 Pseudotsuga menziesii | reverse complement strand
TGAAATTAGGTTGCAGGAGGAAGGAAGTCTGAAAGGTTTGTGGACAGAGGCAAGATAGACACCTTTTCTTTAATATGGAGGTTTTAGTAGGTTGATTAGAGGACAGAAGGAGACATCCCATCAAACAGAGCACCTAACAGAGGTGAATTCTATGAGACTTTAGAAGAAAAGTTTTTAAATGCTTGAACAGTGGACCTAGAGCATGCGATATGAATTTTGGTCCATATACACTACCGCACAAACATGAAATCAAATACAAAACATAGTGAAAACAGGATAAACAATCACATAAAGAAATTACTTATTGAAGAAAATGATGGCACAATAATCTCTACCATGAGAGGTTTAACGTCCCTCCTCTCCAATTTTATTCATCTCTGAAAGAAATAAAACTCATTACAATGCAGAGCCTCTCCGCTCTTGAAAATGCCAACCCCCTCTCCCCTCTGTGGGGAGCGTATTTATAATGTCTTAGAACCCGAGGCTAATCCTTGAAATAGAATCTGAAACTGTTTACATTCATAATAAAAAATAACAACTATAGCATGGTACTTCCGTAACAGTTTACATATATTTAAAAGGACATCATGGAGCTAATGCACATGCTTGGTCTAGATGGCAGCACGTCATTTTTTGTTCTAAGCTTGTGGGTCATGAAAAAGACATCTCAGGATGCTTTAAGTGGCTCAATGCTAACTGGGCTCAACCACCTATCTGTCTATCAAATCAGTAGTGTGTCCTTCCCTTTATGTTTGTTTCGTTCTCAAAGGCACCTTTATGCATGGTTTTGGATCTAGCAAAGGATTTTATATCCTTTCCAAGCTCATCCTTCTTCATAGCCCCCTCCTCTCCAGTTAACACTTTTATACAAGGGGACTTGAAGAAGGGTCGCATTGCTCCTGGTAGAAACAAGCCTTTGCAGTGGCTTGTCATTCTTGTACTCCTCACCTCCTCTTAGGTGGGCTCTCCTATAGGAAATATGGTGGGGTGTGCCTTTGACCTCCTCACCACCTCAGATAGAGTTGGAAAGTGGAATTCACAAAGGCAGTGATGAATACTTTGGACACCCACCCCCCAGTACGAGCATTTGCTCCTACTGGTTGCTAGTAAACATGGTCACCACATACCAAGGATTTGGAGGTAGTGATTACATCCAAGGGTTCTGGAGGGAACCCCACATGACATGAAAACCTAGGCACTATGTGGCAGGAGGTATGGCTATCTAAAAACAGGCATATCTCTTGAAGTGCTTCACATATATTCCCTGATGGCTGCTGTTTTCCTGGTGTAAACATGTAGGATGATACAAGAACGTAAATGCATGTTTTCCAACCATCAACACTCCCTAATAAACAAGTTTCTAGGCATCGCCACAGGACATGAAAACCTTGTCATCGTGCAGCAGGAGGTATGCCATATCTAAAAAAAGGCATATCTCTCGAAGTGCTTCACATATATTCCCCGATGGCTAGCATTTTCCAGGTATAAACACCTAGGATGATACAGGAACGTAAATGCATGTTTTCCAACCATCAACACTCCCTGACAGACAAGTTTCTCAAAGCAAACAACCATTGCAATTTTCCATAAATTAACTCAAGGCCTTATGCAAATTAATGCCCTGAATTTTCTCCTCAATGTTTACTCATCTCTTGTTCTTCAGTGGCTTAGGAGGGTGGTGTTTATATATGGTGATGAATATGGAAACAGAGATGACTAATCAGCATTATCGCACACTCCTTAGTTGGTCATCATAATGGCACATGAGTGGAAACTTGGGTGAGGATTTCCATTTCCTGCTCAGAATCCAACCACGCTACCTCCTATGATGTTGCGTTTCCGTCCATATGGATCATGGCATTTGTACTTAACATTCTTCTCCCTTTCACATTACATTGATGATGGTATTCATATTGGTTTTGTCTAGCCGCATCCCTTTGCTTCATGTAAATACCATATTTTTTGCTTCAAAGATCCAGGTTTCATGATCTCCCATTGCTTCTTACGTAAGCCTTATGACGATTGTCTGGAGTCGAGAGGGCTAATGACANATCCCTTTGCTTCATGTAAATACCATATTTTTTGCTTCAAAGATCCAGGTTTCATGATCTCCCATTGCTTCTTACGTAAGCCTTATGACGATTGTCTGGAGTCGGGAGGGCTAATGACACCATGGATATCATTTTCACCTAAGGAATGTCAGAAATGGTGTCGAGGGATATGATTATTGGTCAGATCGTACGTGAAGATATCTTTTCTGTACCAGACCTGACCAGGATACGACCTTTATCAAGTTGAAAGGATTATATACCATCAATATAAACCGACCCTGTATACATCATACACGTGTACCTGGCCTCCCTTCATAACCATTCACGTGGTATTTCGATCTTTTCCATGTTGGCTCTTCATACATTCAGTCAGGTTATCGTCATCTCCATAGTTCACAAGGAACAAACCTTTTCAACTCCACGTGGACCCTTTATTTTGCAATCTAATCATTCAATATGCAGCATCTTCACACCAGAATCCAACACTAACCACCTGCACAGTTTTATTTAGAAGAATCGACATCGACCATTGATTAGTAAACTACCTTCATCGGGATCATTCAACTATGAATACCTTAACACTTCGTCGATATTCCCTCATGCAAATAGTTGGGAACCTTTACATCATAGAATTTACCACATTAGTCAATAAGCCCCAACCCCATGTTGCGATCGTTGATTGTTGTAGCCCCTACCACTTTTCGCGATTCGATATCTCAACTTTATCTGTGCTAGTTTAGATCATGGAATTGGCTAGGTCCACAAATCTATCTTCACCTTTATCTCAGCCATCTAATCCTTTCTCACTTTAACATATTAAATGATTTGGAAAATTTTCTCCTTTTGCACATGTTTATCAAGCGGAATCCTTTAGGGCCCTCGATCTAGATTTGCATAGATCTTGACCCTCCAACACTTCTCCCCTTCAACCAACTTCGCAAATATAAAGACCAAATATTACCTCTCATCTTTGATTGGCAGAATGTCTTTCCATCATTTATCTTCATCACCTGGCATCTGGACCGTCGATCTTATCGTTGTTTACCTCATCTCTACCACTGCACGCTCCGAAGACGGAGTGATCTACCGTTGTATATCAAACTCATTTTCATCATCCAATGGCCTATGATGAATATCATGCTAAACCATTAATTTCAAAGGGGATTTCAAGAAATCTNCTCCGAAGACGGAGTGATCTACCGTTGTATATCAAACTCATTTTCATCATCCAATGGCCTATGATGAATATCATGCTAAACCATTAATTTCAAAGGGGATTTCATGAAATCTTTCAAAAATAAGCATTTCCAAACCCTTCGAGCCCATAATTTCAAAATTTCAAACATGGTGCTAACAGCTGGCTCCATTAGGGATGGTATCCTCCCGGCAAGGTAGAAAAGAACCCCATAGACTAGGTGCCAGGTCCATTGGGATGCTTTCAGTATTTCTCTGAATCCCTCAACCTACTCTGAGTTGAACCATAAATTGAACTACTTTGTAAGCAAATTCTTGTCACTCCGTAAACTGTCACCCGACCACACTCTGAAAACTGATAATGGTTGTAACTGCAAACTTTAACCTGTATCAAACTGTTTTTAAAACTGAAATTAAACCAAAAAATTATGAAATAAAATGCTCGACAAGTCGATCTTATTCATGCCTACCTATCCTAATTAACTGATCCCAAATTCCCAATCAAGTAAAATCCGACTTCCAATGAAGCCAATCAAGCAATCGATCCCATAAATTAACTCTCTCTTCTTGTTTGATAAAATGAAGAGATGACAGCCTTAATGGAAGAAGGTTATAATAAAGAAATTGATCTTTACAGTAGAGATACAACCAATCATTACCATTACCTAGCCTCTCCATGTATTTTTCCACCAGATCATAGAAAACATGACAACTCTCAAAATACACTGTCCTTTTCCTACCAAAGGAAAGCTATCCAAAATGTAACTCCTCTAGAATACTGTCAAGCTGATATTCAAAATAAATTTTAAAGGAACTATCATGACTAATTTCAAATGAAATATCCACAATTTCATTTAAAATTTCTGAATTTTAAACTTCACCTTCCTTATATGCTTCAGCAGAGATATCATTCTTTTCTCCAGCAGAACTAAGCACACAGCATCATTCTTCATGAGATGAAATTTATAGATGTGAAAGGTTAAAAGAAGCATTTATTTGGGAACCCTCACCTCTTTCTTTGTGATCCGATGCCTCATTGCAAACCACTGATTTATCCATTATTTGAGGTTGACTGCATAATTGTTCATCCTCATCATCTTCTATTTCAAACAAGTTCATAAAATGTTCCATATTCTCAAATTTATGTTTCTATTTAGAGGTTTTAAGAATTTGTCTTATTAGTTCAAATGAAGAATAACACAAAGGTAAACTGTTACCTTAATCATGCTCATTGTCCTGTATTTTTTCGGCCTTCTGGCTTTGGATTATAGTCAGCTTCTCTTCACTAATAGACCTCAATTCCATAGCTGGTTTTGTAGGTATAAAGTCCAGGCATNGTCCTGTATTTTTTCGGCCTTCTGGCTTTGGATTATAGTCAGCTTCTCTTCACTAATAGACCTCAATTCCATAGCTGGTTTTGTAGGTATAAAGTCCAGGAATTCCTCCTCATATTCATCATATATGGGCATACCCAAATCCCTTTTAAAATCACCACTACTAGAATTTGTAGCAGGCTGATTGCAATCTTCAAAAAAAAGATTAGTAGAGTCAACTCCTTTTACATCATTGGGCTGATCATTTCCCTGTTTAATAAGAGAGGTTTTGAGATGCATAGGGAATGTCTATTTTTGTTTATGTAGCTAAACCAAGTTAACTTTATTTTCTATTTTATCACCATTGTCTTGGTCTAAATTTTTTTTAGACATCCTAAGATTATCTTCAACCTCCAAACCATCCATAAACATGTGCTACAAAGTGACTGACTTTCTCTCCAAAAGAAGCAATGACATTTGAGGATGAAATGCAGATGCATAATGAATCTTAGAATNCAACCTCCAAACCATCCATAAACATGTGCTACAAAGTGACTGACTTTCTCTCCAAAAGAAGCAATGACATTTGAGGATGAAATGCAGATGCATAATGAAGCTTAGAATCATTCTCAAGAGGTTATATCCCTTTTGGCATGTTATAGTAAAAACTTTCAAATCTCTTGTTAAAACTAGACATGGTTTCACCCTCCTGTTTCTTTAGGGAATAGAAATCTGAAAGTATTTTGTCTAATGGCCTCCTCTTACCCCAAAATTTCAAAAAGGTGTCAGAAGGCTCTTCCCATGTAGTGATGGATTCAATCTGCAAGTTCTTAAACCATTCCTTAACATTTCCTTGCAAAGATTGGGAAAAATACCTTATATAGACATCAACATATTCTACTTCAAAAAGGTCAAGGAAATGCTCAAAGGCTTGTACATATTTTTCAGTTGTAAATTTCCTTGCAAAGATTGGGAAAAATACCTTATATAGACATCAACATATTCTACTTCAAAAAGGTCAAGGAAATGCTCAAAGGATTGTACATATTTTTCAGTTGTAAGGTTCTCAGATTCTCCATCAAACTTAGGAAGGTACTTGTAGTGTTTCATAGGAAAATCATGAAGAAAAAGAGGCAAGTGCAATGGTCTGTATCGGTTTGGGATATCGAAAGAAACAGATCTAGGTGGAATGGGAGTATTGTCAACTTTGATGTCATGAGGCTCCCAAGGGTGATTTCTAATGTCAAGTGGTTTGAATGAAGGATCTTGATCAAAATCAGATGTGTGAGAAGATGAAATACTTTGAATTCATAAATAAGGATATACAGGAGTAAATTCATGGTTTTGTTTTGAGTACGAGGCATAATGAAAAACTGTTTTGACAAGCTTAGGAAAAGATAGTAAAAGATTTTAAAAAAAAGGATAAGACATCTTCGAGAAAACTGAAACTTTAGTACCATATCCTTTGATCATACATTTCTATATTTTTATAATTATCTCATTTCCCCATTAGATCCTGTCGGTTCTCTTCAAAAAATTGATCTCGGGGTCATGTCACTAGTGGAGTCACTGAAAGCTAGATTCTATGAGAATGGAGTCGCCAGGTGAAAGATGTACAACCTTCTTAATGGTCTGATTGTTGTTCACCATCGACAATCAAATCTGAAACTATGTCGTTCATACCCAAGGAATATTTGAAGCTTCGTCCCCAACAACGATGCTAGTTTGTTATCACTCTGAACATACCCAGGTTGCAAAAGGTAAATCCCAAGATAACACAAAACCAATTTAGACTGTAATCCTGACCTAATACATTCATAGACATTAGAGAGAATTTGAGGTAAAAAATGGGCCTCCTAAGAGATGTACTACAAAAATATAAGATATATTAAAATATTATGAGTTAGGGGTTTTATGGGGTAGGTATATATGACAACTCATCTCCTAAACTACTTTTTATGCACAATATAAATAACCATGGTTGAGTTACTTTTCTAAATTGACTATAAATAAAATTAATAAAATAACTCTACAATGATGTGACTAAGATTCATTGTAAACTCCCAAAAAATTATTGTCCTTTAGCATTTATTTGTATTGAACTTGTAAATTAAATTAAACAAAAATGAATTTAATTTATATGCATAACTAACATATTTTTTTCATATAAATATTATTAATGAATTTAATTTATTTTAAAAGTACAAGATTTAATATATATATATATTAGTTTGACATTATGATATTAAATACAATTGAGTGAATATATAATTTAAAATTAAAAAACATGGAAATGACAATATATTATTTTATAAAAAAAATGTGAAAAGACATTTTTATGAATTATGAGTAATTTACTTGAAAATGACAATAATATTATTTTATGAGAAAGCGAATTGTGAGTACTTTACTTGAAAATAACTATAATATTATTTTATGAGAAAATGTGAAATGACTTTTATTGTGAGTACTTCACTTTATGACTTAAAAGTACTTGTACTACTACCTTGGTTAACTATGGGTTTTCATCCACCATAGAAAATGTGACAAATAAGCATTCTTAACTCATGCAATGCCACCTCAACCATGGGGGATGATGTCATCTACTAGAATGTAATTGGTTGATTTTTATAGTACATTTTGGTCCTTTTGAGGCCCATTTTTGACCTCAAATTCTCTCTAATGGGGATCTATCACTATTTATAAGGTTTTTATACTCACAATATTCAACCAAAGATAGTCAGAAGGTCATATTTCTGAATAGAACAAGTTTGTTTTTTATAAAGTTTGGTGGGACAATCATGGAGGAGGCCATTGGGAAATGGAGTCAAAAATCCGTCTTGAAAGTAGGTTGCAGGAGGTAGGAATTCTAAAAGGTTTGTGGACAGAGGAAATATAGACACCGTTTCTTCAATATAGAGGTTTTAGCAGGTTAATTAGTGNTCCGTCTTGAAAGTAGGTTGCAGGAGGTAGGAATTCTAAAAGGTTTGTGGACAGAGGAAATATAGACACCGTTTCTTCAATATAGAGGTTTTAGCAGGTTGATTAGTGGACATAAGGAGACAACCCATCAAACAGAGCACCTAACAGAGGTGAATTCTATGAGACTTTAGAAGAAAATGTTTTAAATTCTTAAGCAATGGACCTAGAGCATGCAAGATGAATTCTGTTCCATATACACTACTTCTAAAACATGAAAGAAAATATAAAACAGAGTGAAAATAGGATAAAAAATTACATAAAGAAATTACTTAATGAAGAAAAAGATGGCACAGGAATCTCTGCCATGAGAGGTTTAACATTATTCTTGTGCAATTTTATTCATCTCTAAAACAACTGAAACTCATTATAATGCAGAGCCTCTCCACTCTTGAAAACGACAACCCCCTCTCCCCTCTATGGGGAGCCTATTTATAATGTCTCAGAACCCGAGGCTAATCCTCCAAACAGGATCTGAAACTTTTTATAGTCATAATAAAAAATAACAACTAGAGCGTGGTACTTCTGCCACAGTTTACATATATTTAAATAGACATCATGGAGATGATGCGCATGCTCGGTCTAGATGGTAGAACATAGTTTTTGGTTTTGAGCTTACGGGTCATGAAAACGACATCTCAGGATGATTCTGGTGGTTCAATGTTGACTAGGCTCGACCACCTGTCTATCTGTTGAATCAACAGCATGTCCTTCCCTTTATGTTCATTTCATGCTCAAAGGCACTTTTCTACATGGTTTCAGAGCTAGAAAAAAAGTTTATATCCTTTCCAAGCTCAACCTTTTTCATAGCTCCCTCCTCTCCGAGTAACACTGTTATATGAGGGGACTTGAAGAAGGGCTGCATTGCTCCTGGCAGAAACAAGCCTCTATAGTGGCTTGTCATTATTGTACTCCTCACCTCCTCCTAGGTGGGATCTCCTATAGGAAATACAGTGGGGTACACCTTCGACCTCCTCACCACCTCAGATAAAGTTGGCAAGTGGAATTCACAAAGGCGGTGATTAAGACTTTGGACACCCACAACCCAGTACGATAATTCTCTCCTACTAGTCATTGCTAAACATGGTCACCACGTACCAGGGATTTGGAGGAAATAATTTCATCTGGGGGTTCTGGAGGGACCCCCATAGGACATGAAAACCCAGGCACCGCACAGTAGGAGGTATGGCTATTTGAAAATAGGCATATATTTTGAAGTGCTTCACATCTATTCCCCGATGGCTATATTTTCCCTGGTGTAAACACCCAGGATGATACAGGAATGTAAAGGCATGTTAGCCAACCATCAACACTCCCTAGCAGACGAGGTTCTCAAACCAAATAGCCATTGCAATTTTCCAGAAAACTTAAGGCCTTATGCAAATTAACGCCCCAATTTTTCTCCTCAACATTTACTCATCCCCTATTCTACAGCGGCTCAGGAGGGTGGTGTTTATATAAGGTGATGAATATTGAAACAGAGATTATTGGTCAGCATTATCACACACTCCTTAGTTGGTGATCATAATGGCATACGAGTGGACACATGGGTGAGGATTTCCATTTCCTACTAAGAATCCAGCCATGCTGCCTCCTGTGATGTTGTGTTTCCATCCATATGGATCATGACATTTGTACTTGACATTCTTCACCCTTTCACTTTATGGTGATGGTGGTATTCATAAAATTTTTGGCTAGCCACATCCCTTTGATTCGTGTAAAGACTAGATTTTCCGCTTCAAAGATCCAAGTTTCATGATCTTCCATTAATTCTTACGTAAGCCTCACGGCGAATCTCTGGAGTTGGGAGGGATAATGACATCATGGATATCATTTTCACCTAATTCATGTCACAAATGGTGTCGAGGGATATGATTATTGGTCATATCGTATGTGAGGATATCCTTTTTGTACCACACCTGACCAGGATATGACCTTTATCAGGTNATTTTCACCTAATTCATGTCACAAATGGTGTCGAGGGATATGATTATTGGTCATATCGTATGTGAGGATATCCTTTTTGTACCACACCTGACCAGGATACGACCTTTATCAGGTAGAAAGGATTCTAGACCATCTATTTGAACCCACCTTGTATCCATCGTACACATGTACCTGGCCTCCCTTCATTACCATTCACACGGTATTTATATCTTTTCCATACTGGCGGTTCATACATTCTGTTGGGTTATCGTTAGCTCCGTAGCTCATAATGAACAAACCTTTTTAACTCCACATGGACCCTTTCTTTTGCAATCTGAGCATTTGGTACACAACATATTCGGACCAGAATCCAACACTAACCACCTGTACAGTTTGATTCGAGAGAATCGACATCAACCATTGACCAGTAAACGACCTTCATAGGGACCATTCAACTCTAAATACCTTCAAACTTCATTGATATTCCCTCATGCAAATGATTGGGAACCTTTACATCATGGAATTTGACCACGTCTGTCGATCAACCTCAACCCTGTGTTGCGATCGTTGATTGTTTTATCCCCTNTCAAACTTCATTGATATTCCCTCATGCAAATGATTGGGAACCTTTACATCATGGAATTTGACCACGTCTGTCGATCAACCTCAACCCTGTGTTGCGATCGTTGATTGTTTTAGCCCCTACCACTTTCCGCAATTCAAGATCACAACTTTATTCGTGCTAGTTTAGATCACAGAATTGGCTAGGATTGCAAATCTATCTCCACCTTTATCTCAGCCATCCAATCCTTTCTCACTTTAACATATTCCACGATTTGTAAAAGTTTCTCCTTTTGCGCACATTTATTAAGCAGAATCCTTTAGGTCCCTTGATCTGGCTTTGCGTAGATCTCGACCCTCCAACACTTATCCCCTTCAATCGAGTTCGCAAATATAAAGTCCAAATATTACCTCGCATATTCAATTGGTGGAATGTCTTTCCATCGTTTATCTTCGTCACCTAGAATCTGGACTGTCAATATTATCGTTGTTTACCTCCTCTCTGCCACTGCACGCTCCAAAGACGAAGTGATCTACCATCGTATATCAAACTCATTTTCATCATCCAATGGCCTGCGATGAAGATCATGCTAACCCATTAATTTCATTGGTGCTTTCTTGAAATATTTCAAAAATAACCATTTCCAAACCCTCCAAGCCCATAATTTCAAAAATTCAAACATGGTGCTAAAAAAATGTTTATGGGAAGTATGCCAACTTCCATATCAATTATGTGCTCAATGCCACAGTCCGGTGGCTTGACATGTGGGAGTTTTTCAAAAACACCCTTATGCTTGTGAAACATCTTTTTTCTATATTTGGGCTGGTAGGAAACATTGAATGAAGTTCCCTAAGTGTTAATATGACATTTAGTATCTCATTTAATACCACCATGCCTCGTAATGGATCTCATATTGTTGGAAGAAATTAATTGGCTTGGGTAGATGTTTATACCCTTCAAAACTATTGGTTTCCCTTTTGTACTTTTGAAACTCATTTGGGGGATTTTGTAGTTCATGGAATGTTCCCCAATGGAGTACATCCATTGTACTCCCAACACCATGTCAGTGTTTGCAACATTGACAACATAATTCTGTTTACCAGTGTACTCTACTAGATTCACTTGCAGGTTTGGAATTCACTGGTTGCATTCCATGGTATCGTTGCTCAGAATGACCACAGTGAACCCTTCAAAGGATATAGTTAGCAAATTTATTTTCTCCACGAGGTATGCATCAATAAATTTTTGGGTGGCACCCCCATAAACAAGTATTGTGATTCATTGGCCTTGCAGTACCTCTTTCAGCCTCAATGTGTGGGAACGGGGCACTCCATTAAGAAATGCAATTTTGCTGCTAGTTTGAGTGCCCTGCTCATTTTCTTTAGTTGTTTAATATTCTCCATCTACAAGTTCATTATCTTCCACCATATCCTCTCCACTTTAGGAGAACATTTCAATTTAGTGTCCCTTCCCCTTAACACATTTGTTGCTAGGAACCCAAGGTTCTCAGTAGGAAAAGCACAACTTCTTTCTCCTTAGTTCATCTTGATATTTGTAAGAGTAATATTTCTTTCTAAGGGAAGGAAATTTCCTCATCAGAGGTATTTGATTCTGAATTTTCTGAGACATGGGGGTCTTGGGAGGATACTTGGTCCTCAGAATTGCAACTTGCAAGTCTCTAGTTATGCTTATTGCTTCTTGCAAAGTTGACGGTTGGTAAGCTTTCACTAGCCCTCTCAAAGGTTCTACTAATATTTTAGTAAACAAATGGATCAACCTAGACTATGATATATCAGTGACCATCATAGGCAATCCTTGGAACTCAGATATGTAGGATTCAATAGTTCCAACTTTTTTGACATGTACCAATTATTGGAAAGATATCAGGATCTCTCCGTCAAACATTTTTTCCAATCGTTGGGTGATTTATTCATAAGTAACCACTTGATCATGGCCAAAATTCCTCATTCCTTGAAACCACTAGTCATTAGCCTCCCCATCAAGATGAAGAGCTTCCATATTGATGGCATCCCTCTCATCCATAGGATTTAGTTGGAAGTAGGTGTCCAATTTCTAAATCCAAGATTTTATTGTGCACTTAGAAGTGCCATCAAAGTAGGGAAGGGTGATTTTTCCAATGGTATTTCTCAGCTCAAAATTTTGATATGGAATCCTTTGAAATCCTTGGCGCTTCCCTCTATAATGATTTTCATAAAAATCTCTAAAATGAATAACCCTTATGCACTCCTCACTCAAGGTTTGATCGGAAACATACTTCTCATCCCATGAAGCAACTGATTCAGTCTAGACCTCATGGTATTCTTTTGGATAATCCATTAACTTGGGCATGGTGGGTCAGGGATGCAAATTAGGTTCATATTTTAACACGAGAGACCTATTATGAGGCCCTGTCTTAGAGAAAATATATCCACCCATGATCTTCCTCTCCTCAGGTTGGAAGCCAATGCTTCTCCCTTCTCCATATTTGGAACCTAAATTATTGGCTAGGAACTATTTGGTCTCTTGACCATACTGAATGATATTGGTCAAAATATGTTGCACCCCTTTCAGCATAATTTTCACATAAAGTATGAACTCATCCTTCTCATTCATGTTCCTATGGAATATCCCTTCCACGGAATCAACTCCTCTTCTTCTAAGGTCGTCCTTTTAGAATTTGAATTGAATTTTGGAATCATTAATGATTATCAAGAGAAGGTATGGAATACCATTCTTGTATACCACTTTAATATCCCTGATATGAATCATATCAGGATATCATCTCTTATTGGTGATGTAATTAAAATACGAATAATTTTTTTACAAGTGATTGAGTATTTTCTTTGACAATTAAAAACAAAGGCACTATTGAGAAACCAAAGGATAGTTTTGGGGACTGATATTTCATATCCCTAAGCACCTCAATTTTGTCTTCTTTTAGGTTTTTAGCATCAGTTATGCTGAAGTCTACTCCTAGGCCTCTGGTTGTCCCAACTGGTGCAAACTGAGATTGAACAATCAATTCTAATAAAACANCCTCAATTTTGTCTTCTTTTAGGTTTTTAGCATCAGTTATGCTGAAGTCTACTCCTAGGCCTCTGGTTGTCCCAACTGGTGCAAACTGAGATTGAACAATCAATTCTAATCAAACAAGTATTATGGAAGGATTACATGAGTTTTTAATCATTTATTTGGTATCAAATATCATTTTAACAAGTTTGGAATAGATCTAGAATGGTTTGAGGAATTTTGAGGGTGGTTGAGAAAAAACTAGTATTTTGGCCTGAGGAAAGCGTTCACATAAGAGGCCACTCAAACACAGTATGACTGAAAATAATTATTAATATGTAAGTTATTTTGGGTTTTGGGGTGAATTTACAACCTACATAAACTTACATACTTCAAATTGAGTTTACAAATCATACATAGCATCAAAATCTGTAAAATTAGTTAAAATTGACTAGTGAATGAGAAAGGGTAAGAAAATAACAATAAATTTTGATGTTGTGATTTACCATAAATGTAATTAANACATAGCATCAAAATCTGTAAAATTAGTTAAAATTGACTAGTGAATGAGAAAGGGTAAGAAAATAACAATAAATTTTGATGTTGTGATTTACCATAAATGTAAGTAAATATTATAAATGGTTTATATGACATGTATTATGCATCATCTAACCCGATTATTCTTATCATGTCAATTACATCACAATTAATACATAGAACTTACAAAAAGGACCATTAAATGGGCATTGGAAGACTTCTCTCATGAAAGTTTATCATTATGGATTTATTGGAAAGAATTATTATTGTAAAATAGATATAAAAACATGAATATGGAGCTAAGAATATTCGGATAATATTTGAGAATATGATCTCCCTCGATAGTGACGAAGACTAAAAATGGAGGCTTGGAACTAACACCTGGCACCAATATGAGAGAATAAGTGAAGTTTCCTTCACTAGAGCTCAACTTCCATGGTTGGATGTATTTTTTCAAATATTGAACTTGGTATTCAATGGATTCTCCTTGGATCTCTGTTATCTGTGCTAAATAAT
>LPNX010275007.1:399607-418593 GCA_001517045.1 Pseudotsuga menziesii | reverse complement strand
TTTGATATTTTTGGTTGGGTAAAACTCTGGGAAACTCAAATGCTAATTTGACCCTGGGCCTAAAAAACCCTAAAATACTAAAACAGGTAGTTTTTCTACATTCACCATATATCGGGATTGAATAACTCTCAGGGACCAAAATTTTTACCGGACGAAGATAAACTCCTTATGTACCATGTGTAAAATTTTCAGCCTCATATTCGCTATATTCTAGGAGATATGATTCCTCCAAATCAGGGTTCTAGCCTCTTCTAGGATTCATCCATAAACAAGACACCTGGGGAGAATTGATGTATCTCAGGCTATGAAGGTACAAATTCAATTTCTCNATGATTCCTCCAAATCAGGGTTCTAGCCTCTTCTAGGATTCATCCATAAACAAGACACCTGGGGAGAATTGATGTATCTCAGGCTATGAAGGTACAAATGCAATTTCTCAAGATGTTCCAAATATTGAATGAAATTTAATTTCTATGGTAAAATGTTTAGACCCCAAAGGTGAAACAATGACATTTGGAAGTCCGTACAAGTTCTCTATACTGAACAGTCTTGAAAGCCATCACCTTTGGAAAGCTCTCATAAGTCCCAAATGGTGAAACCAATTCTTCTCAAAACTATGGTGTTGGAAAAAGGACATATGAGGCTACCACAATATGAAATTTCAGACATAGAGGANCTATACTGAACAGTCTTGAAAGCCATCACCTTTGGAAAGCTCTCATAAGTCCCAAATGGTGAAACCAATTCTTCTCAAAACTATGGTGTTGGAAAAAGGACAGATGATGCTACCACAATATGAAATTTCAGACACAGAGGAGAAACACTTTTATAGATACCACAGAAACAATATCATGCATTTATGCAGAAGAAATTGGAAAACTAGGGCTTCCTGTTCCAGGATCTTCCCTCCATTGTTTTCAGAAAAGGAGCACATTGGACAACTCGCCTTGAAGAGGTGCATATTTTTATCCAATGAGATCTGAAAGATTCTAATTTTTGGAAATTAGGGTTTCTCTAACAAACCCTAGATTATCCAGCTTCGGAACGAGGACGGACACCTCAAATCAGTAAGATCCAATATTTTGTTATTTACGGTTGAGGTTCTCATTTCAAAATGACTAATCACACCAGCTTGATGAGAAGCTTGATGAGGCTGACAACTTCCAAGCATGGAAGTATAGGATATCACTATTTCTTGAAGGAAATGAATTGGACACCTACATAAGTAGAGAGGTTCCAGTTCCAAAGGGAGATGAGGCTAAAGCATTACACAAGAAGAACTTGGTCAAGGCCAAGAGGATCACCTTATACAACAAGTGTCTTCCCTAAAGACACCTAAATAGATGTTTGATTCCTTAACCAAGATATTTTAAGGNGCATTACACAAGAAGAACTTGGTCAAGGCCAAGAGGATCACCTTATACAACAAGTGTCTTCCCTAAAGACACCTAAATAGATGTTTGATTCCTTAACCAATATATTTTAAGGGAATAACATAAATCATAACGTTACTTTGAGAAACCAGTTGAAGAATGTGAAGATCTAGAATGCAGAGACCATACAGTCATACTTTACAAGGGTCTCTCAAATCAAAGAACAACTTGAAGCAGTATAAGAAGAAGCGAAGAATGTAGAAGTTGTGATAACCACCTTGAATGGCCTCCCTGGATCATGGGATTCATTCATTCGAGGAATGTGTGCTAGAAGGAAGTGATTACTCCCAACAGAATCTAGGAAGAGCACACACAAGATGAAGCTCGACCCATTATAAGAGAAGAGAAGATAGGATAAAATCAAGCCATGAGGAATACGAAGGACTGAACTCTTGAAGAATCTCTTATCCATCTTAGAATTTGGATAATAAATGATGAATGAAGAATATGATGAAGCTGAAGGCTCAAGAAGGAGTCTACCCACAAAACGAATAAAGATAAGTATTCAATTGTCATTTCATGATATTATTTTTTTATGCATTTGTTTATATTCAGTTGATGTGTTTTGCATGATATAATGTTTGCATTAATGAAAGTATACTACTAATATGCATGCGATGGGTAAGTATCTCACATGGTGCCATACAACTCTCCATTGCTACTTATCTAGAATGAAACCTCTTTGTGACATATTGGATTACTGCACAATCTCAATGATGTCTTGGTAGAGATGGAAGGAATATAGAAAGTTTCCATGAGATATGGATGAATGCTGTATTGGCTAAAATAGTTGCATGATTATATCTTTATGCATCAAAATTTTCCATTGTGAATATGCATTATGAAGTGTTTATAATAATACAAATGCATTTGACATGTAGGAAATATCGCGTACAATCGCCTACAAGAAAAGAAGGATGAGACTTCTTCCGAAGAACAAGTGAAGATAGTTCAAGAAAGAATCCAAGATGAAGAATGATATGATGATACTTTCAAATAAAGAAAGAGGCCTTAGAGACACTCCATTTATGTGACACTTTTGAGTGACATCATTGATGCAGAGCCTTCCATCTATGAAGAAGTATCCAAGAAGAAAGGGAAGAAGAATACTAGTTCAAGAAGAATGATTTCTAGGATGAAGTTTCAAGACCTGAAGGGAAGTCTATAATGTCTTCCATATGGATCTACATGATCCAGAATGTATTAGATGGAAACATCACGGGATACAAGGAAATATTCGTAGCACGAGGCTTCTCATGGAAAGAAGGCATAAACTATGAAGAGATGTTTGCAGCCACTAGAGGTTAATACACATGACAAGAAGAATCATGTGTGCAAATGAAAGAAGGCCTTGTACGAGCTCAGAAGACACCCATAGGATAACACATACATGAGGATCCTGAATATCACCTAGAGTGATGAATATTTTAACCTTTTCTACAAGGTTGAAGATGAAATCCTATAGAGGATGACAAGCTCACAGATGGGTGTGAGGAGAACTTTTGAAAAGGTTCAAGATAGAGAATCTTGGTATCCAGTGACCCTAGATGGATACATAGAATATTAGTAGTAGAGGAAGCTACTTGTTACTCCAGTACAAAATGATTCAACACATAGAGTACGAAAGACAGAGGGATAATGGTGCTCCACTTCAGAGGGAGTGACTGCAGAAGATCCTAAAGTTGGAAATAGTACGACAAGATGGATAGATTATTGATGGCTCTAGGATTTACTAAGAGTAAAGCATATTCNGTGCTCCACTTCAGAGGGAGTGACTGCAGAAGATCCTAAAGTTGGAAATAGTACGACAAGATGGATAGATTATTGATGGCTCTAGGATTTACTAAGAGTAAATCATATTCCAACCTTTGCTTCAAGGTTGAAGTCAGAATACTAGTGATGCTCTTGTTATATGTCGATGAATTGTTCCTGATAGGAAAAGAGGAACTCATTAAAGTTGCAAGAAGAGGAAGCTTTCTAGGCATGTAGGTGTGGCAGAATGCAGATGAAATCTCCCTTGAATAAGGGAAGTATGCAGTAGATATCCTGAAGAGGTTCAGGATGATGGAATGCAAGGCCATGACCACACCTATGGTATTGAACCTGAAGTTATTGAGTGATGTTTCATCAGAGATAGTTGATGCCACGATGTATCGTCAAATGATTGGGTCATTGATTTACCTGATGAATATGAGCCGAGATATTTGCTTTGCTATGAACACTTTGAGCCAGTTCCTGATGGATCCAAGACATGTTCACCTGATGGTTGCAAAGCATGCAGTGAGGTACCTGAAGGGTATAGTTGACTATGGGCTCAAGTATGAAGCGAATCAAAATATTAATCTGGAGGGTTATGTGGATTTGGATTGGGTAGTTCCATTGATAGGAATAACACTTTAGGATGTTGCTTCAGTATGAGATCAGGTGTTATCTCTTGGTTTAGTAGGAAGGAGTCATGCATGGCACTGAGTACAGCCGAGGCAAAATATGTTGCCACTTGCTCGGCTATTTGGGAGGTAGTATGTTTCTTTTGAAAACTACTTAGTTTGATTTGATTGATTTGACTTTCATTTTTGTATGATGCAAAGAGGATCAGTGAATCTCGAGCATGTGATCCAGATCGAGATCTCTCAAAAGAGGGAGTTCTAGCATAGCCAGTGAGACAGGTTGTCTGAGCATAAAGGCCTGACGAAGCTCGTAGGTAGCTCAGATGTAAAATGGTCCTGTAGGTTGTCCCCAGATGTAATCGGTCCTAGCGAAGCTCACAGGTTATCCTTGGACGTAATCAACCCCGATGTGATTCTATGCTAGAAATGGCCAGAGTGAAGTTCGAGTACTTTAAGGAGAATCTTGGTGTTCTCCAGATCGAGGTTCCCCCCAAGGGGAGGTGATGAGTCCGAGAACCTTTCGGACATGGTAGGATTGGTTAATTCTATGGTTAGATATAAGTGCAGGAGCCTTTCTGACATGGTGGTATGTGGGTCCTCCCATGGTCAGATGTAAGTGTAGATCCTTTCTTACATGGTGGAAGGTTGGGCCTCCCATGGTCAGATGTAAGTGTAGAGCCTTTCTGACATGGTGGTAGGCTGGTCCTCCCATGGTCAGATGTAAGTGCAGAACCTTTCTGACTGGGTCATATGTAAGTGCAGAGCCTTTCTAACTGGGTCAGATATAAGTGCTAAGATTTTTCGACATGGTGGAAGGTCGAGCCTCCCATGGTTGAATATAAGTGCTGAGCCTTTTCGACATGGTGGTAGGTTGGGCCTCCCATGGTCGGATGTGAGTGCTGGGCCTTTTTGATATGGTGGCAAGCTGAGCCTCCCATGGTCAAATATAAGTGTTGGATGAGTCTTTTTGACATGGTGGCAGGCTGGGCCTCCCATGGTCAGATGTGATTGATGGACCTTTCTGACATAGTGGTGGATGTGTTCCTCCCATGGTCAGATGTGAGTGTTGGGCATGCCTTTCTGACATGGTGGCTGATGTGTTCCTCCCATGGTCAGATGTAAGAGTTAGGGGAGCCTTTATAACTGGGTCAGATATAAGTGTTGGAGAAGATGAAGACTTACATGGAGGCTAGGCCTACAACCAACATTAAAAAGGGTTGGCTCTGTAGAACTTCCTATGATGATTATAATTAAGAGATAGAACTAGTTGATCGAGATAGCGGAAGCAGTGATGATGAGGATCCAGTGATTATATAGTTTCTATGATGATCCAGTGATGATTCAACTTTGATCATGATCCAGTGATGATCTAGTTTCAATGATGATCCATCTTTGATGATGATCTAGACTTGATCCAGAGAAGAAGACTTGTGATGCTGAATTGTGCCAAGAGAATACCTTCCTCGTTAAGAGGGAGTGTTGACGTATTTGTAACTTCGGAATGTATTCACTTGTATATCTTATATTGTACCCTGATGCTCCTATCAAGAGAATCATTTGTATTTCATTATACCCCGATGTTCCTATCGGGCGAGTCATTAATATAATAAAGTCATGTAAAGTCCTTGAGGTTAACCCTCCATTGTAATTTGGGGAAATATTCCCCACAATTTAGTTAAGGTTAACCCTCCTTATTGATCAGAGGGAAAATTCCCCACAGTTGATGGGCACTAGGGTTATTAGAATCTCCTAGAGATGTCGGCCCTGGTAAGTAATTGTAAAATTTGGAAACTAGTATAAATAGAGAGTGAGAATCTATATTTAACACACACACTCACTCAACTGGGGTGCATGAGTGAGAGAGGAATTTCTCACACAATTGAGAGAGAGAACAACTATTGGAGATCATATTTTTTGTCTTTGGGTTTTACTGCTGCCATTGGTGCTCATTCTATCTCTGAGGATTGTTCGAGGTTTTCTCCTTTATGGTTTCCCTGAAGAAAATCTTTCCGTGTCTTGTCTCTTGTCATTATTGTTGTGCATGTTATTCTCTTAGATAAGATCCTAAGATCATATTTCTTAATTGATAAAAATCTAACACTCTGCAGTTCTCCCACACATTCAATAGTACAACAACTTTTATAGCCAAATAGAAAAGAAAATTATATATATATATATATATATATATATATATATATGTATGTATGTATGTATGTATGTATGTATGTATGTATGTATACAGAGAGAGAGAGAGAGAGAGAGAGAGAGAGAGAGAGATTGGTTTGTCAATAGTAGAGTATATGTGTTCTTGATTCTTAAGAAAATGCTTATCCATACCAATTCAAAGAGATCGTATGGCTACATGTGTTAATTTCCTGTAAACTCAACACTTATTTTAAAAGGCATTGATATTTAATTACTCAAGTGTGAACTCATATCTATAATGAAGGGATCATGTGTAAACAAGTGGTAACATCATAAATGATGAATAGAGGTTGAATGCATAGTGGCAGGTGTATGGATATGTATTTGATATGGCTCTAATTATTGTTATATCTAAGAGATGTACTAAACATATCTCTCTTATGAATAGTCCATTTTAAGTAAGGATATCAATTATACAAATAGTTTTAAGAAGCATTTCATGCTTTTTATTATGTAAAATATTTAGAAGCCAGATCCAAAACTGTTAATTGATGTCACGTCCCGGTCTTGACCCCGTTACATTAGATGTACATGATGTATATATTGTAATGATCATGGTGCGGAGCTAAAGGCCAAGGCCCCACCATTGATCGGCAATGCTATGTTTTGGGATTTAAATCGTCACCGATTGAATATCGGGGCATGCGGCACATATTAAGTTTCCGCATCATGTAAATATGCATCTATAATTAATTAAAATGAACACAACCAGCTACGGCCGCAGCAACTAAATCGAATGGGGCATGATCTTCCAAGGGTAAGGATGTGGGGAAATTGTCCAACTTTAGCCAATAAGGGAAAATACCCATGTGACTTCTTCTTGTTTTTACCCAACCACTTTCATTGAAGAAAGACTGCTGGTGGTTGAGGCGGTTATTGCATGGAAGGGGAAGGGTATGGGAAACCAATTTCGAATTGGGCAGAGACCCATTTTTGGAAAAACGTGTTCTGACTTCCTGGGCAAGGAAAAGGCCCAAAATCGTATGCCATTCTGCTATGCATTCACGTTTTTGAGTTTTCTCACATTTTGGGGAGCAGCTGGAGTTTCCTGTGTGTTTTTCCTTCCACGTTTTTGGTTGTGGCTTCATTTTTCCCATGGATTGGAGGTCGTTTTTGTAATGCCAGGGCCTGGGTTGTCTTCCTCACGTTTTTGGAGCTGCTGGTGCATTTTCCATTCGCGTTTTTGTGATTTCATGTGTTTTTCACCATGGCTATGAAGGGCCATTCACGTTTTTGACTGTCTCAGTGACTATTGACCTCACACACAGGATTTTTGGGGCATTTTCCCCCTGCTGTGAGTTGTGTTCAATGATAAGCTTCAGGGCTGTGTGTGTTTCCTCATGTGTGAGTCGTTTTTGCTGTTATGTGTGGGGCTGTGTAATTCATTTTTCCCTGTTTAAGCTGTGAGAGCTGAATTAATTGCCGGAGTGCAATTGTTGGTCTTCGGACTGTATTGGGAGCAAGGGTGTTGTATTAGTTGCTTGATAAACCTGGTGCTAGAAACCACACAGGCAGAGCTAGAGGGCTGGCCTTCTTCTCCATCACCCCTGAATAGCACTGGAAGGGAATGCAGGGCCTGAGGGACTGTGTAGCAGAGAAGGGACTGATTCCTTGTGTTGGGTGTGGATGGGTGTCTTAGAGGTCAGGCTAGTTTTGGTGTAGGTGTTCTTGGCTCTGTAGTGAGCTCACCAGCTTAGCAAATTGCCTTCTCCAGCTCCTTAATGGCCTGGTAAACCCAACTTGGTTGGCTTGGCTGTGTTTTGGTTACCTTTGGCTATGTGTTAGTCTGCTAGTTCCCTTATTCCTTGGAGAATCATGCCCAGCTCGGGGGTGGCAGCGTTGCTGAGAGATTGATGAGCACGCTGGCCTATGGTTGGGTGGAACATTGCAGCGACGTAGCTGGTTGCGGAGCAAAGCTTTCATAAGATAAGTGATCTTGTGTATTTTACCTCTGCAATTCCACATTTACTGTTAATTAAAAATGAAATGAACATGTTGAATGAATGCATGTCTGAATGCTGTTATTTTCCGCTGTGTATGATGATTAAATTGCTTCTGTGAATGATTAATAATTCTGGGTGCATAATTTAGTTCAAATTCGCTTAAGCATTCTGTTCTAGGAGATTTTACTTCCTGTACATGTTCATGAGGCTGTTAGTATGCTCGGTTAAAGCCATGGATTGCGTCCTCCTTGCCGGTCGGAGGCATGGGGACGTGACAATTGAACCCATGGTATTATGTGAAATTCTATATAAATGGGTCAATAAACATAATTAATTAGTGTTTCACTCATATATGAATAGTTAGAATGTTTTTATGTCAAACTTAAGATTTAAACCAACGTAGATAGATTTTAACTTCTTTTTTTAGAAAGAAACAACACTATAAACTTGATATTCATCATAGGAGAATCAAAGTTTATATCTACTTCTCTTCAGAGTCTAATAATCCCAAAAAATTGACTAAGGATTATCCTTCCTTCACCCTACTATAAATCTTTTAGCATTACTTAACTGATAACTTTCAGATCAAGAACTGAGAAAGCATAAAAAAGTCCCATAAAGGGAAAACAACTATGTCAAACTTAATTTTAGAATGAAAGACAAATATTAGAAATAATATCTGTAACCACTATCAAGCAAGTAGCCATCCAAAAAGTATTCAAAATAAATAAATTCGTGACATTTCTCCAATAGATTTCTTGGAGATAAATTATGTCAGTTGATTGAATCTTCTATAATTGTGTGTAAAGGAAAGACCAAGGAAACTGTCAAAAATCTTGAAGCACCATTTCTACAATTGGACAACTTGAATATTTGAAGGACCTATTATCCAATTAATGATTGCACTTGGATCACCAATAATTGATTTTGCATAGGGAAGACCATTAACACCATTCCAATCTCAAACAATAATGTTTTCTTTCTATGTTAATTTAATTCCAGCTTGATCGAGAGATAAAATATAAAAATTCCATTCAATTGACAGAGAACCAAATAGTCTAAAATCTTGAGCTATCAACCAATAAGAAGAGGTACAATTCAAACCTTGATAGTTCCTTTTCTAAACTATGAACACAATGTTTAAATGGTTAATGTAAGCTCACAAAGTTGTGGACATTTTGAAATTGCTCACAACCCACCGAAGGGTCAATACCAATAATCACTCGGTATTCATGGCCAACATGCCATGAAATCCATTCAACCAACTTTAGAAACGATTTTACCATCCCTCTCCAAATAATTGAAACATTGGAAATATGTTTAATAAGTCTCAAATTCAATTCATCATAGAATTTTTCTTAAAGTATTTTAACTTTTAGATGATCAAAAATAAAATCTATTCAAAGACAAAATTTTGTGTTATATATATATATATATATATATATATAATCTTTGTTTCCTTGAGTATATTACTATATTTTAATTTACTTAATAATTTAATAGTATTACTCATTCATTCCCTTTCCTTATGAACATTAATAATACTATCTTATTTTTAATATTACATTACATTATTTTATTTCTCTTTAGAAAATGTATTAATTAATAATACATTATCCTTAATAATTATTTTTTTTCTAATTTTTTTAAGGTTTTTTTCATTTTTTTAAAGATTATTTCGTTTATTCAAGTCATCTTTGTTTTATTGCACTGAGAGAAGCGAGGTTCTCTCCATTCCATTATGGGGGAGATCCTACCATATTAGTCACATTATGCTAGATGACATAAATAAAAAATGTTATAAAAAAATAAAAATAAAAATTACACATCGACAAATAAAATTAAAAAATTAAACTAGCATAGATTTTGTAATACCCTATAGTTTTTTTTTGTGAAGCTACGAATTCAATTAAACTGAAAGAACAAAAATTACAGTAGTGGCTCGAACCAAAGGAGGCCGTAGGTGGCGCAACCACCACCCGAGCCTGTCAAAAATAAAGGGCAGTTTGAAGAGGCTATTACAAAAGAAGTTTAAAATTTTAAGAAGCCAAAGGTAACAATAAGTGATAGCATTTACAAAATTTGTCTTTCCAAACACACCAAATTGCAACCAAACTATCCACATATGACAAAAAAACCTGAGAAAACATTCTGAACCCAGGGAAGCATGTGATGCTAAAGAAGACAAGAGCACCAGTCAAGGAGGGGTGTTTCTTCTAGGATGGAGCATGCCCACCCTCTTTTCTCTGATTTGTTGATGGTGTTGTCAATGGTTTCCAATGCAAATAGAGGAGGCTCATTGCTAGGCCCCTCATATTCCCACACCAACTTGAACAGTGGTTCAATGGTGGTCAAGATGGGAAAAGGTGGAACTTGAACCATTTTTGGTGTCGGAACCGAGCCTATGTCCCTCGACCTGTCACCTGTCGCACTGTCACACCCACTTCCCATGTGTCTAAATTGTCTTTTCGAGCTCGCCATACACTTCCATGCAAATGTTTCATGCAAACTGCTGATCTGACTATCCATTTCATCCATTTTATCCTTCACCGCGAGGACAGTGTCTTGGGAAGCACTCCAATTTCCCAACATGTCTTACATGATATTTATAAGCATATTCTTGACCAACCAGTACTGGTTGATTTTTCTAACACCATGTCCAGTGGCCAGGAATTGGTTAACCACTCTCCCTTCCCAATCGTCAATGAGGATTCTAACAGGAATTGAGATATTTAACTCATAGCATTCCTCCACCTAAACGCTAAGCTCGTATTGGGACTTCCCTCTTCCACTACTTCCCTATTTGGGTGTAACTTCCTGCCTGGACATGATGAGGAACCAAGTACCTGGGTGCTGGAAAATGGGATGGTGGAACTGAATAAATGGTGGCATCGAGAGATGGTGCTGAACAATAATACTGTCAATATTTCCTGTGAAAATGGTTGCCCCTACATAAGCTAAATACCATAGGAGAATCCCAGTAAACACAAGAAAATCAAGCCAAAACAAAACACCATACTTCTGAAAATAACCCACATCCACACCACAAGTGATAATGCCATCTTTGTCCATGGCCTTCTACTCAATGGAACATCTTTGAACCTACATTAATTGTGTATCAAATCCCATCAAACCCAGAATGAAAATGATGGAACCGCTCCTAGTAGGGGCTGACCTAAGACAAGGAAAAAGACAATACCTTCTCACCCATTCACATTAAAGAGATCAAGGGTGATGCAAGCATTGTAATAGCTCCAATACACATGATGCAGTCTAGCACACGAATCGAGGCACACTATGCTATCGATTGGGCTCACTGGCACTCGCATCTGGGGGTAATACCCTCTATTTACTTTTGATATTTCATTGTTATTTACTTTTAAAGAAACAAGAAATTAAATTTTATATGAATATAATTTGGAATTGGGAGTTTTAATAGCTACACACTAAATTTACAGAAACTTGGGTTTAAAAACAGTTGTCCAACCTTTAGCATTCTCTATGGATACAAGTGGCCAGTACTAAGGGGAATTGGTTATTTTTGTATAAAACATTCTAGGAAAGGAAAAGAGAGGTATTATGAAGAAAATAAATTGTAGAGAGAGATATTAGGGATCACCATTGGTGAATGATCTATAATGAATTCATGAATTAGCACAAATATTCTAGTGAACATCTTGCAAATGTTAGGCTCTGTATCAGAAGCACCAGTGAAGCATAAGATAATGCTAGGTTCTAGAATAATTTATTCTCTCTAGTACTAGTGAGAACTTGAGGCTACTTAAGAACTATTTTAAAACCAAGAGTCTGGGCAAGGGGGTGGAACTGAACAAATGTGTTTGCTACAAGGTTCCAATGGTAGGGTGGTGTGTTGTTGTTCACACTACCATTTCCAAATTTTGTAGATATGTTTTTATATTTCTATATAGTCATGAAATGGAGTTTATATTTTTCCCCTCTATTCTTATTTGATTTACAGTTATACCCTTGTTATTACCTATTTTATATTTTCATACAATCACAGACTAGAGATTATTTATTTATTGTTCATTCCTATTTTATTCTTATGTATGAGCTTAAAGTAAATATTTGCTAGGGTATTTTGTAGTGCATTTACAGTCATTAAAATGCAATTTGGGTATTATATTTTTTTCTTAACAATAATTATGTATGGTGAATATTGGAAGAATTAAAGGGAAAGTAATACAGTAAGGTGTTATTACCAAGAAATTGTTAGACAATAGTAGAAATATTTTGTGTAGTATCGAAACAAGTATATTAAATTCTAATATAGTAAAGAAACATTACCTAGGTTTTCTTAACCTCTTCATTTTGCAGTAACCAATGACCTAAATATTCATAAAAACCCTAACCCTGACCGTAGTTGAATAAAAACATAGCACGCAAATAGAGATTAAACTAAATGTCAGTACAAAACCCTAACAACACATTTCATTGCAGTAAACCCTAAATACAACATGAAATAAACTCATTACAACTACGAACAACAGAACTTGTGTGAACGAAGGATAACATTTTAGAAAGAACTAAGTTAAACAAAAGATTTGAGATGAAAATATACAGTTATAATCAAATCCTTAAACAACAAACTCAGAAAACCAACATGGAGTTTATAACAGAGTTTAGCATTCATGTTGTCTTACGGTTTTGAACATTAATAAGCATTATGGAGACTAAAATGAAGCAAATAGTTGCATGGCTTTAGAATTTAAACCATAGATGGAAAGATTTAATAAATGACCAAGCCAAATCAAGACTAGGGCTATACAAAGTAGCCACTCACAATGGGGTATACAAATGAAATTGTCATATAACCATAATTTATCTCCCTCGAAAATGCATACTGGGAGAGAACCAAGGTTAAAACATAAAACTTACCTTGAAATTGAATCCATTAACCTTGAATACCACACCTTTAACCACAAGTTTTTTTTTGAAGAACTGTTAGTCTATGCATGAGGTTTTACTAATGGATAAAACATTTAATAAATAATTTATTAAAGAAATTATTTACCTATGTGATGGTGAAGACTCTGGAATTCGATGGGGTAGAGGACCAACTATATGCATAGAATTACTATTTTCGCTAGGTAACCAAGAGTTTATCCAACTCTAGAAGAGATAGCTATGTCTGAGATGACTAAGCACTCATCCCAACCCACTAAAACACTGATAGTTTGGAGTAAACCTAGTTTGAGTTTCCCAAAATATTTGTAGTAGAGCTACATCACAGCTATCATACTGACAAAGCTCACCATACAATAGAGGGAAACAAAAGTGTGAAACCTTGTTAAAATTTAACCCAATGATACTGCTTTCCAGTTATACCCACACTGGATTTGGAAAATTATAATTATCAATAAAATTTCTTAAGGCAAACTTTGGCTATAGTTTGGAAGTGGTAGTGAATTCTTTAACCTTGGTGGATCTAGTACCTTGGAGGAATGTCCTTTGTTTATCTCTAGAGTAGGTGTAATGTTGATGTATTTGTAACTTTGGAATGTATTCACTTATATATCTTATGTCTTGTACCCTGATGTTTATTCCAGGAAGTGTCTATAATGTATTTGATTCATGTCATGCCCAGATGTTCCTATCGAGAGGTTCTATAATGTAAAGAATTCATGTCAATTCACTGTGGGTAAGTCATCTTAAAGTCCCCACAGTTTCGGGGCACAAGGGTTATTAGACTCTCCTAGTGAGTCATTGTCAAGTCAGGAATTAGTATAAATAGAGAGTGAGCCTCTCTATTTATAACACACTCACTCACACTCAGTTGTAGTGCATAGCTGAGGAGGTAGAAGTTGCCGGGGCTAGAAAGAAAGAGGCTACTGCTGTCGGGATATCATCTTACTGTTTTTGGGGCCTTACTATTTGGTGTTGATTCTATCTCTGATGAAGTTGCAGAATTTTCTACTTTATGGTTTCCCTGAGGAAAATATTTGTGTTCATTGTCTTATGTGTTTGATTGTTGTGCTTGTTATTCTCTTAGTTAAGATCATAAGTTAATGCTAGCTTAAATGATAAAAATCTAACATGGTATCAAAGCTAACCTTAGAAGAAGACACTATGCAACTGCGGGAACTGGGGCTTCCTACTTTTTGGATCTCTCTCCACATATTTTCAGCAAAATAATGTTGGACTAAATCTCCTCCCCAGGGTGCATCTTTCTATCGAAGCAGAATCTGATTCTGAGCATTTTCAGTTTTTGACCCGACACTAGAGCCAGAAATTAGGGATTTCCACAGAAGTGGAATTTTTTAGTAAGCCCAGGCCTAGATTGATCTCCTCCTCAAAATAAAATTTTAGAGATCAATATCAAATCATTTGGTTGTACAGAACTCTAGAAAATCCAAACCCTAATCTGCTCCTGAACCAACACTACAGAACTTCAGCTCCAAATCCAGATCTGACATCTTAACCTGGTAAGATCTAAATCTTTTGTATTTCCATTTGAGGTTATCAGTTAATATGTCTCATCATTCCAAGCTTGATGAAAATCTTGAGGGAGCTGATAACTTTTGAGCCTGCAAGTATAGGATCTCCCTGGTCCTAGAAGAGAATGAGTTGGAATCCTACATCAATGAGGAGATTCCAGTTCCAGAGGGATATGAGGCTAAGGCCTTACACAAGAAGAAGTTGGTTATGGCTAAGAGGATTATTGTTGATTCAATCAAAGATCACCTCATACCACAAGTGTCGTCCCTAAAGACACCTAAAGCTATGTTTGCTACCCTAACTAAATTGTTTGAAGGAAAGAACATAAACCGAAAGATAACCTTGAGGAACTAGTTGAAGAATGTAAAGATACAAAATGCAGAGACCATATAGTCATACTAATCAAGGGTCTCCTAGATCAAAGAACAACTTGAAACAGTAGATGAAGAAGTGGAGACTATAGAGATTATGATGGCCACTTGGAATGGTCTTCCTAGGACATGGGACTCTTTCATTTAAGGGATCTGTGCCAGAAAGAAGTTAGTCAAGTTCAGAAGACTATGGGAAGAATTCTCTCAAGAAGAAGCTCGGATAGCAACTCGAGAAGAAAATATGGGACGTGAAGATAAAGCTCTCACAGTACAATCCAAGAAAACCAGATCTAGCCACCACAAAGGTAAGTACTCTCATCAAAGGAATAACTTTAGAAATCCTAGAGATATGTCTAAGTTCATTTTCTATACATGTGATGAAAGAGGACACTTTGCTAGAGATTGTCCTAGAAACAAAATTAGCTCTCACAAGAAGAAGGAAAATAAGAGAAGACATCATGATCATGTTGCAGAGGATGATGAACCTTCCACAAAGAGAAATAGACAAGATAGTGATGATTCTTCAAGTGATGAAGAATATGTTCTGATTTCTGCTCTCACGGGAACTATCACACATGGCTGCAATGATTGGATTATAGAAAGTGGTGCTTCCAAACATATGACAAGATTCAAGGAATCCTTTGTGAAATTATCTGAAAATGAATCACCTCACAAGGTGAAACTCGAATGACTACTAGTATCCAATAAAAGGTAGTGGTGAATCCTCATACAAGCTAGACTCTGAAAATTCTATCAAGATGAAAGATGTATTGTTTGTACCTAGACTAAAGAAGAACCTCCTATCCATATCTACATTATATCCAAAAAGAATGTAGATGGCCAAGTCCTCATGTGGCCAAAGGGAAAGTCTTTCGATGATGCAGTAGTGATTGGGGAACAAGAAGGAGGACTATACATATTGAAGGGCCAACTAGAACAAGATTTGGTTCATGACTCGGTAGAATAAAATGAGCTTTGGCATAGAAGGCTTGCACATGTGCATTACAGAGCACTACCACTTGCAAGCAAAGCTGTTGAATGTCTCTCAGAAATGTAGAAAAAACATGAAAGTGTATGCAAAGGATGTGCGAAAGGGAAGAAGACAAAGAAGACATTTCCAAGTAGCGAGAGCAAGGAAAAAGAAATATTGAAAATCATCCACTCTTATCTATGCGGTCCAATGCCATCCAGTTCACTAAGTGGGTATGTTACGTCCCCAACCCTCCGACCGGAGAAGAGGATGCGACCAAACCATAAAAAACCTCCAGGAAAATAGCCCCATTAACATGAACATGCATATAAATTGAAATAAAATGCTTAAAACATAAAACATGCTAAGATGCATAAAAATACAAGGATGCATAGTTACTCAACATACCGCGGAAGAAAACATATACATTCAAGCATAAACATATTCATCATGATTCATGAAATAGTAAATGTAATTGCAAAAGACAAATGGATAAGAACACTTATCTTATACAGAACTCGTCCACAACCAGCTATGTCGCTGCAACGTTCCACCCAACCATAGGCCAATGTGCTCATCAATCTCTCAGCAACACTACACCCCCGAGCTGGGCATGATTCCCTATGGAATAAGGGACTAAGTAGGCTTACACATAGCCAAGGTACACAAAACAGTCAAGTCAACATAGTTGGGTTTATCAGGCCGTCAAGGACCAAGGAAAGGCTAAAGGATAAGCTGGTGGTCTCAATGGAGATTTAAGGATGCCTACACCAGAGCTAGCTTGACTTCTAAGACATCCACACACCCAACACTAGGAATCAGTCCCTTCTCTGCTTCACAGTCCCTCAAGCCCTGAATTCCCTTTCCAATGCTCTTCAAGGGTTGTGGAGACGAATGCTTTGTTTGAGTGGCTCCCAAAAACCAGGTTTCTCAAGCATACCCGGCCTCTGATCCCACTCTAAATAGTCCGAAGACCAACCACCGCATACCTGTAGTGAAAACAAGCAGTTCACAACTCTGTGATGAAAATAAAGACAACAGGGTGACAACCCCAACAAAAATGGTGAACACAGCTCAAGTCAAACATGACGATTCAGAGTTGTTCTTGGCCCTAGCGTCACCAAAACAACTCAGTAGCAACCCAAAACCAAGGGAAGGACAGCAACCACACTTTTACCACTGCAACAAAAGGAGAAACACAAACTCACAACAAATCTCAAATGGAGGTGAAGGTCTGATTCTCAGCCTGGACAGGGGAAACACATACGCAGAACCCCAAATTGGTATGGGGACACACACATACACACCGTCAGAATGCGAAGGATTATTCATAGGCATTAGAGGAATTTTGGGGTCTAAAATGGGCCTCCTAAGGAAATTAATAAAATAATAGTTAAAATAATAAAATAATATTGATTAATTTTGGAGGAAGAAAGAAAAAAACTACTTTTTGTGTTCGTATTTTTGACATATCTCCCTGTGTTTTTACTCAAATTTCGATCGGGAGAGCTAGTTGGATGTGGAATTTGATTCCGCATCCAACAAGTACCNTATTGAAATTCTATTGGTTCTTGAATTCCAACTCGCAAAAACTTATTTTGGCACGTTTTCTTATAAGGCCCATTTTAGACCCCAAATTTCCTCTAATGAATTCATGGGTGATAGAACATGTTTCCCAACTCACTGTGTGAGTCCCAAAACAACGGAGAACCTTCTGCGTGAGGAGGATCATGCCCCTTTTCCCACCAATGCATAAGGAGAGTGAACATAATGACTCTCTGTGCAGGAAAAACCCAAACCGCCCTCCGTGGGAGTGAGAAAGACCAAGGAATGACCGTGAATCAGAAGCATGGAGTTGTGGGAGAGTGGAGAGAGTGGAATATTGCTTCCCTACCCTAGCAGCGTGAAGAGGAAGAGTCCACTGGTGGAGTGGGCATGTGGGAAAGGACTGACAATCCTGCCACACCCACCACTAGTTAGCAATAATTGCTCCTAGACAACATAAGTTTAAATTGTTGGTCGACACATGGAAATATCCCAATTGCCCCCACAGTTTAGACAATCCCCCCCCTTAACCTTAGGAATCATGCCCTTTTCATTAATGTTGCCTCGTCATAGATGGCTGTAGGTTCATTTTAATTAATGTGCATATTTACATGATGCCAAAACTATAATGTGCTAGATAGCACAATATACCATCGACAACGATCCTTATTGCTGAAACATACACAACCAAATCGATGGTGGGGTTTTTTCCTTTAGCTCCACACCACAATTAATTACAAAATATACATCATGTATCTTTTAATGCAAATAGGGTCAAAATGAGGGTATTACAATCCCCTCCTGCTTGGAATAACACCGTCCTCGGTGTTCCAATTCATAGAAATACATATGCCATTTGCACATTCAAAATTCCAAAATTTTGCAGATCTATCCCATGTTCAATCATTTACTTTGAACTTTCAGGGCCAAACCCCTCAGCTTCCATGAACTTCTCCTGCTAGTTCTCAGCTTTTGGCTCATCCCCAATTCTAGGAACATTGTGGCTGCTACCCTCTTTATGTTCCCTCGTTGAGTAGTCCCGGCGGTAATGATGTCCTCCACATTTCCAACATTTTGTTGGCTGCTTCATCTTTACCTGCTCAATTTCCTTTGATTCTTCATGCCTGGAACGTTTCTTAATGGGTCTCTTGGATGAATGTCCCATCATTTATCCACTTTCCTTTCCCTTATAGATTTCTCCCAGAAGGATTTTAACCTCCTTTTGCAAACAAATAGAGTCTTGCAAAATCTGGTGGTTCATCTCATTCTTCCTTCTCTGTATCTTGAGCATCTCTCCAAGATTCTCTTGGGTCTTGGAAATCATTTGAAGGAGACTTCTAGCCAAGGCCAACAACTTTTGGTTGGCTACCATGATCAATGTGCACTACTGGATTTCACTTTTCTCACCTGTGAAATGCATCATTGAAATTTTGTTAGACCAAGCATAGTATAAGCACTAAAATCAGTTAATTAATTACCCAATTTGCATGACAGTCCAAGTCTCACTAAGGAGGCCTTCATATTTTTCATGCCTTCCCAATAGGCACATGAGCTCATTCATGTCCATTCTTGGGCAGGGAATTAACTATTCTAGCATTCACAATTTACTTTAAGCAAATACACACATTCTATTTTTAGTCATACATCCATTCAACAATCTTTTGTTTTCACTG
>LPNX010275007.1:282955-398862 GCA_001517045.1 Pseudotsuga menziesii | reverse complement strand
TCTCCATTCAAGGAAGCAGTCTTCACATCCATTTGATGAACTTTCCACCCTTTCTGAGCAGCTAAAGAGAGTAAGGTACGGATGGTAGCCCATTTTGCTACAAGAGAAAATGTTTCTTCATAGTCAATTCCTACTTTCTGTGCATAGCCTTTTGCTACAAGCCTCGCTTTGTGCTTGTCAAGTGAGCCATCTGATTTGTATTTGTTCTTGTACACCCACTTGTAGCCAATTGGTTTGGTTCCAACTGGAGGGTCAACCAGCTTCCAAATTCCATTCTTTACGAGTGCATCATACTCATTTTGCATAGATTCTTTCCACTCAACACGAGTAGAAGCTTCTTCAAAGGAATTTGGTTCAAATTTAGCAGATAAATTAAATTCACAATCAAATGATACATCCATGTCATCACCTGAATTATCTGCTCCTCCTCCATCTTCATGTCTTTTCGAACTTCCCATTCCCATCTTTCCAACTTCATCTGGATGGACACTTTCAAGTGTCTTTGTGGCCCATTTAGGAATCTTCCGTGATGGTCCTGGTTGATCAGCTGGTGGTGCTTCATCATTGATTGAGAGTCTTTCAATTCTCTCAATCACATCATCCACTTGCACCTCTTGTTCAAGTGAAGTAGCAGGAACTTCTTCATGCGAGGGAGTTGGTGCTTCATATGGAAATTCCAAAGGTTGATCCAGAATAGGAATCCCCCCTTCAAGGTTTGGAATTTCATATTCATTTTCATAATAGTTCTTTGGATGAGGAGAATTTTCTAGATGATCAAGCTGTCTCTAAATGGACTGGTCATTTTTATTAGTTTCAAGAAAAATGACATCTCTGGAAATAACAAATTTCTTGTTTACCTCATCATACAAACGGTATGCCTTGGAGTATTCTTCGTACCCCAGGAAAATGCACTTTCTACTTCGAGCACCAAGCTTGTTTCTTTGCTCCTTCAGAATCAAGGAATAACAGGTGGAACCAAAAACTCTGAGATGCCTGACTGAAGGGAGATGGCCAAATCACATTTCATGTGGAGTCTTGTTATCAAGTGCATTTTATGGACTTCTATTTCTCAAATATGCTGCACATTTTACTGCATCACCCCAAAACATAAGTTTTACATTCTTGAAAAACATCATTGAGCGAACCATATTCATTATGGTTCTATTCATTCTTTCTGCTACACCGTTTTGTTGAGGATTGTAGGGAACAGTAGTCTAATGTGCAATTCCATGTTGGCGAAGATAATCTTCAAAAACATTTGAAGTGTATTCTTTTCCATTATCAGTACGAAGTGTACCAATTTTTTATTGTGCTTGTTTTTCAATCAATGCATGAAAGTCTTTGAATGTTTGAAATGCTTCTGACTTTGTCTTTAAACTGTAAATCCAGCACATTCGTGAGTAGTCATCAACAAATGTCATAAAGTACTTATTCCCATTTGCTGAAGGAGTTGGCATTGGGACACATAAATCAGAATGCACTAGTTCTAATTTCCTACTTGCTCTGAAATTAGATTCATCGAATGGCAGCTTACTATGTTTCCCTAATATACATGCATCACATTTATTCTTCTCTTTAGGAATGGTGGGCAAGCCAAATACACCATTCTTTCTCAACAAACGAAGACTGTTATAATTTAGATGACCAAATCTTGCATGCCACAATGAGCTAGATGACATATTACCTTCTTCATGCTGAGAGAGGTAGGCATAGTTCTGAAATCTTGTGGATGAACCCTTGAGCTTCAGAAGCTTTCCATCTTCATATCCAGTCATGATGACTTGGTTGTTAGAGCACTTTCTTATTTCAACGATTCCATCAAACATGTGGATGGAATGGCCTTGCTGTCGAATCTCCACCAAGGACAGTAGGCTCCTCTGCAACTCTGGAAGATAGAGAACGTTCTTTGACAAGAAATCAGGGAATCCAGGCATCTTCAGTCGAATGGTGCCCATTCCCTTTGGTTTAATACTTGACTTATCTGCAAAGTAAACTATGCCATCTATTGTTTCATTCAGTTCTTCAAAACAGTATTTTCTAAATGTCATGTGTGATGTTGCACCAGTATCAAGTAGCCAACAATCTTTGTAAGATGAAAGAGAAGTCATTTCATTAAATCCAAGATTACAATGTGCAACAATACAAGAATCAGAATATTTACTAGCATCTTGGTCATCTTTCTTCTGGATGTGCTTGTCTTTGATGGAGTCCCATGAAGCCCAACACTGATCTGATGTGTGCCCAGTCTTTCCACAATGCTTGCACTTTGATCTTTTTCTAGAGTTGTTTCTGCCCCCTCTGCCTCTCTTGCTGCAATCTCCCTTGAAAGGGTCTTTTAACTGATTCTTTGTTTTCTGAACAAAGTCAAGGGATTCTTCGATAGGCTCGCTTTATTTCTTGATCTTTCTAGACCATTTTGGATATGTTTCCTTGCCATTGAGGACATCACCAATAATAGGTGCTATAGATTGCATTTTAACAACTATTAGTGTAATTTACAATATTGATCTTAATATGAAAAAGAGAAAAACAATAACCTTGCAGGTCTACAGTCTCTGCCAAGGTGTACAATGCAAGTTTATAGCATATATATCAGTCAATACAAAATATATCAAAATATATATCAGTCACTAGAAATAGATGATATTCTTCAGCATAAAACACAGTCTTCAACGCAGCAAGCACTATATATCGGTCACAAGCTGAATGAGGGCATGAACTAGCTTCATGCAATTGGTAATGGCATGAATATCTCTCTCCATGTAGCTTCAATCAACACATTCAGCTCCACGCAGCTCCACTCAGGAAGCACTTTCCACCAACGCAGGTAGTTTCACTCAGAAAATTAGGGTTTGCTCAGAAAATTGGCGCCAGAGGTAACATTTCTCCACCAACCAGCCTCCAACGCAACATATACACCAGAGTCTTCAACGCATCATATACTCAGGCAGCTCTCACAATTCAGCAGGAAGGCAGCTCGCTCAAAAGGAAGCTAGCTCAAAACGCAGCTATCTCAAAACGCATTATGTGCAACGCATTATCTATCAATGCAATATATATCTCCAACTCTCCATCTGTGTGCCATCAGCATATATCAGTCACAATATTTTGCATTCACGCAATATATATAATATATGAGTCTTCAACGTTGAAAATTGCAACCTTCAATCTTCATATGAATCCATTCTCATTCATATGAACACCAGCACCAGCAGCACACAGTCTTCAATGTAAAATTTAAATTTAAATTTTACAACACGCAGTCACCAAGAAAATTTAAGTTTTACACAATCTGAACGAGCTTCATATCGTAACAAGCTGAATGAGGGTGTGAACGAGCTTCATGCAGCATTTATTTCTCCAATTCGTAGAAGGGAAAACACTCTCCATGCAGTTGATAGGGCAGCATATACTCAACGCATATAAACTAGGGTTTTTGTATGAAGTGGCAGCACTCTTCAGAGAAGTAATAACTCTCCAACGCATATATTATTTCTCTAGCACATCAAAATATCAGTCTTCAATCTCCAACGCAGGAAGTCTCCACACTGGTCTCTGTAGGCTCATATTATCTCCATGATCAGTCTCTCCATGAGCAGGTTCTGGCTCAGTCTTCAGGCATCAGCAGGAGGAGATGGAGCGTTAGGGTTAGGTATCATTATACATCAAACGTATGAGTAGAAAATAAACGCACATAATGAATGCGGGTAGGGGTAGACTGGCGATGGGTAGGAGTTATGGCAGGCATGAAACCAGGCTCTGATACCACTTGTTGGTAATAACTCCCGATTCATCTTATTCCCTTACCAAAGCAAATATTTATACATTACAATGTGGCAGTTGAGAACCAGCCTTTTCACCTTCCTATCTATTCATATTCCTATTTATTATTTATTTACAATAATCTCGACGGATTATTATAACAATCACAATGCATAAGTATATATATATAATTAGAAAGGAAAGAGAGAGAAGCAAGTGTTTTTCCCCTCTTGTCTTCTTCCATCATGGAACCCACACCACCATTGTGCTTTTCATGCTCTCGGCCTCTTTCACATCACCATGAATGTTGGACCAATCCTTATTGGTCATGATACTTAGTGTCTTCAGTCTGTTTCAGACCTTTCAACCATGGAGCCTCCCCACATGGTTTGTCTCAGCTGCTAGGACCTTCACAGTCTCACTAGCACCTTTTTCATTACTACTCATTCTGAGCTCTTCAGGATAGTCACATGTCCACATGCACCCCATGTAGATACTGTGCTAGAGTAATATCTGGTGGTTCCAGATGTGGAAAAACACAGTGATTACTGATAAATTTTACTAATAATACACTGAGATACTAATTTTACTGTTACTAACTAATTATTCAAACATGTAGATTAACATAATATCCATTCATTCATACTCAGTAACATAAAGAAATGAATAATAGAACTTGATTAAGCTGTGGACAACAACAGCAATGGGAGGTCGTTCCTCCCTACCTACTCCTGGAGAGCGCTCAGACAACGACTTCTCAGGACCCCGAGCTTGCTTTGGTCTCCCTGGCTAGAACTAGGTGCAGCAAAATAGATACAGTCCTCAACTCAGTATCAACTCAGAACTATCAGTCAGTTCTCTCAGCTCAAATAGCTGTAATCAGAATCAAGTTATTGCAAACATTCACTCAAAACACTTCCTTCTGTCTTTCCCTCTTTTCTCAATGAAATTCCTGAATCACATCCACCTGAATGAATTCTTTCTGGAAATAAAAATTGAGCAGCCTCAGCTCTCTTCATTGAGTACTTTTAAAGATTGCCTAGGTCTTAGTTGGGTTAACTATCATTTAATGAGCCACCTACTCACATTCCACTTTCTTGGGGAATCATGACCCCAAATATAGGGAATTTGCCACCTGCAACTTAGGAAGTGTTTGAGGATGCTGCCACTTGTCTTTTACCTTTCCACCTAGTTCCATCCACCAGTTTGACCAGTAACCTCTTTTTAACAGCTCTCCCATGCTGTTGTCTCCATAATTTATTTATTATTAATAAAATATTCTGAATTACACTCCATAACTGTTGACTCTGCTGAGTCATCAATCCCTACTTAGGATTTAAGTTTAACATAATGTCTCAGAAATAATTAAAACAATTTACATAATTTACAAAATTGGGGTATGTGACATACACACCCCCTTAAAATGTAACATCGTCCTCGATGTTACTTATTCTTCTTCCTCGGGAACTTCCTGGAAAAGATTCGGGTATACTTCCCGCATCTTGCTTTCCAGTTCCCAAGTAGCTTCTTTAGGACTAAGGTGCTTCCATTGCACCTTCAGCTGTCCAATTGTGTGGTTCCGCAGAGTAATCTCCCTCCTCCCGAGGATACAACATGTCAAAACCCTAATTTTATACTTTCAATTAGCTGTTCATTTAAATCAGAATTATAAGTACTGATTGCTGTTGTGAAATTCAATTTTGTATTTCTGCTCAAAGCATCAGCTACTTTATTTTCCTTTCCTTTAGTATGTTGAATTTCAAAATCATATTCACTTAGGAAGGCTAACCATCTGGCTTGCCTTGCATTTAAGTTAGGCTGATCTAAAAGGTATTTTAAGCCCTTGTTATCAGTCATTAAAGTAAATTTTCTGCCTATTAAGTGGTGTCGCCACATTTTCAAGGCATGAATCACAGCAGCAAGCTCTAAATCATAAGTGGCATAATTCTTTTCATGAATCTTCAGCTTCCTGGACTCATAGGCAATGACATGCCCCTCCTGAGTCAGTACTCGGCCTAGACCGTCATTGCAAGCATCTGTGCAAACCACGAAATCCTTATTAGGATCCGCTATTCTTAAAATTGGTGTAGTTGTTAATAAATTTTTTAGTTTCTTAAAGCTTTCTTCGCATTTTACGTTCCAATCAGACTTCTTGCCTTTCTTTTGCAAAGAAGTGATTGGGTTGGCGATCTTAGAAAAACCTTCTATGAATCTTCGGTAATAACCGGTGATTCCCATGAAAGACCTAACATCTGTTACGTCTTTTGGTACTGGCCATTCTTCAATTGCCCTGATCTTTTCAGGATCCACAGAGATCCCTTCCTTAGTTACCACGTGACCCAACTACTGGATTTCATCTCTGAAGAAATCACACTTATCGAATTTCGCATAGAGCTGTTGCTCTCGCAGTTCTTGTAAGACTATTCGCAAATGCTTTTTATGCTCTTCTTCATTTTTAGAGTAGATCAAGATGTCGTCTATGAATACGACAACAAACTTGTCTAAATATTTATGCATTATGTTTTTCATTAGACACATAAAGACGGCTGGGGCATTAGTAAGCCCAAAGGGCATTACGACAAATTTGTAATCTCCATACCTAGTTCTGAAAGCTGTCTTAAATATGTTTTCTTCTTCAATTCTGACTTGATGATAGCCTAATCTCCGGTCTATCTTAGAGAACACCGTAGCTCCGCGCAGTTGATCAAACAGATCGTCTATGCGGGGCAATGGATATCTATTTTTAATTGTCATTTTATTGAGCTGACGGTAATCTATGCAGAGTCGCATAGTTCCGTCTTTCTTTTTAACAAAAATTACTGGTGCTCCCCAAGGGGACACACTAGGATGAATATATTTTTTATCGATTAGTTCCTTTAACTGTGTTTTTGATTCGTTAAGTTCAAGAATGTTCATACGGTATGGATCCTTCGAGCTAGGTACAGCACCTGGTACAAGCTCTATTGTGAAATCCAGTTCCCTCCGAGGAGGTAATCCTGGAATTTCCTCTGGAAAAACATCAATAAATTCATTTAACACTGAAATATTCTCTATTTTTATTTTATCTTTTTCAACATTATTTGCCTCATCTGTAATAATTACAGCATAGGCATTGCATCCTTTCCTGACTGCTCTTTTGAGCTACAAGGCAGAAATCTGCCTAACCACAGTCTTCCTAGGAATTCCTTTAACTATTACAGGCTGTTCATTATTATTTACACATGTAAACGTTTTATCAAAACAGTTTAACACTACCCTATGTTGTTCTAACCAGTCCATACCTATAAATATGTCATCAAAACCAAGGGGTAGCACATTTAATTTAACAGCAGTTTTAAAACCATTCATATCCAAAACACAATCATTAACATAAAAATTTACCTTCCTTTTTGCCCCTGTGGCTAGTTGAACCAGCCAAGAGTTATCAAACTTTTCAACATTTAGATGACACTTTTCTACAATCTGTGGTGAAATATAACTTAAGCTAGCACCTGGATCTATCAAAATAGTTACAGGATTTTTCTTAACCATACCTTCTACTTCCACCATGGAATTTTGGTACTCAGCTTGTCGGTTTTCCAATGCTGCATTGATCCGGGGCATGGTCCTTGCAAAGTCTCCAACTATCATTTCATCTTGTATTGTGTGAATATTGCTGTTTGGCTTCTTACGGTTTGGGCAAACTGAAGCATAGTGTGGGCCATTGCAATCCCAACACTTAACAGGTTCCTTCCTTTCAAAATTATTAGTGAAATATCCATGATTGTTGGAAACCTCCTTGCTGCCCTTGAAGTTGTTGGAGTTATTTGAAGCACCATTTTTGCTTCCCTGGAAGTTGTTGCCATTAGAGTGGTTTCTATTCTTGCTGTTCTTAAAATTTTTCTGAGGTATAAACTCCTTTTTCTTAAATTCAGACTGATTTCCATTCTTTTTAGCCTTCCAGCTGGCTATTCCTTCCTTCTTTGTATTCTGTTCAAAATAGAAATTTTCTTTTCGCATGGCTTCTTCCAGAGTTTTGGGGTTGTCATATTCGATTCTGTCTTTTATATGGTATGGCAGGCAGCTGAGAAACCACTGTACCTTCGGTTTCTCGTCAACTAAATACGGCACATACCTCAACAGACTTAAAAAATTGCTGTTTAAGTCTTTCATAGTCATGGACTCAAGCTTTAACTCATAAAACTCATTGGCCCTTTCTTCATAGTACTGTTCGGATAGAAACTTTTTCTTGAAGTACCTTTTGAAAGTACTCCAATTGACCTCTTTCTCTTTAATCCCTTTAACCCTCTTCAAATCTTGCCACCATATATCTGCCTTCCCTGAAAGGTTATATATGGCCATTCTCGCCTTCAGCTGGTTTGAATAATTATAAATCTGAAAGTATTTTCTCATCCTGGATAACCAGGATTCTGCCTCTTCTCCTTTTTCCATTTCTCCATTGAAAGTTGGGGGTTTTACTTTCTTGAAATCCCCAGAGATCTCTTCGTAAGGTCTGTACTTTTTCTTTTTCTTATACACCTCTGCTTCGCTACTATCACTGGTAGAATAATAGCTTTGTTGTTCCTTAAGACCTTCAGATGAGGAACTGCTATCAGATTTAGCTAATTTCATCTTTTTAGACCCCTTTTGATGACTTGCTTCTTCAGATTCAGACCTTCTATTTTTCCCTTCAGTCTGAAATTTCTCTATCAGCATTTGATTTAACTCCTCTTGAGTTTTCAGAATTCGTTCATTATCCTTTTTAACTGACTCTAATTTAGTCTTTAGACCTTTTATGGTCTGCATCAATTCTGAGGAGTGAGCAGTTATCTCCTCAATCACAGGTTCTCTGGACATCTGTCTGGTCTCAATGTTTGGGGTTTCCTCTTCTGCATAATCTCTTAAGTTCTCCATACCTGCCTGTTAGATTCAGAAAAGAAAAAAAAAATTCTGCTTTTCACATAAAACAAAATACAAGTTAGTATATTATTTTACTGTTATGCAGAAAGTAATTGAGCCACATCAAGGCCTAGTGTTTGAACCATGCTCTGATACCACATGTCAAAACCCCAAAATTTTGACAAATTTAAAACTTTTATAAAAAGCATAAATTTACACTAATGCAGTCTTTAATTATTGTTTAGTTAATGCTGTTAACATTGTAACTGAATGAACTTTACTCAAGTTTAAACCACATGATAAGTTTCTTTGTCAGATACTGAATTGTTTTCTATTTGCAACAGTAGGGGGGTTTCTGTGACAGATTGGGCTTACTTAGCTATTAAGCTAATGCATCAGTTTCTTTGTCTCTTACAGATATACAGGTAAGGTTCGGGTTGATGCAACCAAATTTGTAAAATAATAGATAAATATATGCTATATCAATCATTCAGTAAGGAAGAAAAAAAATTAGATATATATGCATATTAGTTAGTCTATCTATCTTCCGCAGGTAAAGCTTTCCTATAAAATTTTCCTTACGATCTTACTGGAAGAGATATGGTATTTTATTTAAAGAATGATAGTTGTTTTCCTTTTATAAAGAAATAGCATTAAGCATTTCTAAGAAGTAATGAATCATTCAATGAGTTACTGTAATACAGTCAAAGAGGAAGGTAAAGCATAGTAATTAAGACTAGGTTATCAATAAAGAAGATACAAAGAGTTTTCCAGATCTATTCTATCTTGCTTAAGGAGTTCTCATACAGATCTGAATTTGGGTGTGACATAGTCTAGTTGTCACTAAAGAATGCTAGGAATATAGTAAGGATGAGTTATCTTTACCCATAAAAAAAAAAGTATCTAAATCTTTTAATTAAAACAACCATAACCCGAATGAAGAATAACCTAATGGAATACCATTTATTTGTATATAACTATATACCTTAAGGAATAGATAGGTTTATCATCTTCCTTTGAGAACCATTTTAGCTGGCATCATGGTTGTAAGCCATGAAAACTACACCTCTATCATAAACTATTACTTATTGACTCTTTTAAACACATCTCAACCTTAGGCTTGAGTGCACTTATGTTATGTTATAATCCAAATAATCATATTGATTATTTAACTACAACAATACGTAGCTTGAATCAAAATATATAACACTATGTTCATAATAATTGACTAAATTATAAACAATACATAGCAAAAAATATATTAAACAATACATATTAAACAATATGTATAAACATAAAATAAATTAAAACAATTCTTAATATACAATATGGATATTCCAAACATTAATGATTAACCCATATGTAACATGAAATCTATACGATCTTAATACTAATCAAGTGCTGTGGTGATTTGGTGTAGGTATATACCAAGGTTATGACTTAATACAAATCATTCCATCGATGATTTAATTGATCCTCAATCAACAACGGTGGACTTTGGATTGAATCCATAATATGGTAATTATTAAAAGCGTTACGTCGAGGCTTAATAGCCACTCCTTGGCGTTATAAACTACTGTCCGAACCCTAGCTCTGATTCATTTCACCCTCGGGCCTCTTGGCCGCTTTGTTATGCTTTGGAACCCTGCTGGTAATGGGTTGACTGCCATGGCTCCTCTCAGTGCTCAATACTGCTTGCGAGTTTGAAAAACTATACTACGAGGGTTATAGAAAGTTTATCATCGTTGGTTGTTTCTGTGTATCTGCCGTAGGGTTACTTGTCTCGACTGTTGACAATCCAGCCTTTTCTTTGCATCATCCAGTGGATTATCCTTTTGAGCTCCACAATCGGTTCTATCGTGGTGTGAGTAAGTTCTCTCGACTGGTTAATGACAGTTTTTCCCTTTGGGAAGGATATCCTTCACTGTGTTTCTTCGCCGAAGAGAAGGGATAAACCTACTGGTTCTTGTTGTTAATTATTTATGGCGGCTTCTTAACTTCGTTCATTGTTTGGTAAGTTACGGCTTTTCTTTATATAAATATATTTTTATATCTAAACAAAAAGATACAGTTTACCCTCAACATAAAAGGGTTTAACACCAGATCTGCCTCTTGTTTTCTTTTGCAGAATACTCTTCTCGTGGTAGAGTGTAGGACTCCCGGTCTCAGCTGTCAGCAACTCTTTGGTAAGCCCGGTCTCGACCTGGCGACCTCTCTGTTGGTTTATTTAAGACTATGAGGGTTTGAAATATTCAAAGCGGATGGTTACTCTCGTTTTGTTTTAATCTTTTTATTGTATGAAAGAGAGTTTTTAAAACCAGCTTATTCCTAAGCTGTACAGGGGTGTTGTGACCCCAGTCGTTATGCAGTAATGTAATTAAATTAACGGTAGTGACTACGGCCTGCATGTATAAGAGGATACGTCCTCTGAATTATATTTATTTCAATATAAATCTTAAAACCCTACAGGGTTTCTACCCGAGTTTTTGTTTATGGTTTTAAAACACGACCTTCTTGTATTTTGACTTGCCTGTACGTGTTTTACTTTCCAGCTCTGTACAGCAAAAGAATAAATTAATTTTATATTACAAATTCTGTGGGTTTATGGTGCAGTCATGGTTTAAACATTTGTCTTATCATACAATACTATTATGTTTGTAAAACTTGTTTTAAGTGTTCTTACAGGCTGTGCGCCTTTATAAATAACTTTGTTTCTGCGCCAGGTTAATATATAAAACATGGTTATAATCATTTTATGGATTAATGAAAAGATAGGGTTTTACCCTCCATTATTTTGAAACTTGATCACTGTTTTCCTTTCGCGCGTCCCTTCTTAATCTCAGTATTAAGGGATCTGGATAGAAGAAATTCTTACTGTGTTTTGCATATTAACCTAGTTGCAAGAAAAATTATTACTATTCTTCTATTTAATGAGTAATGTTTTTGTGAGTACTTACAGTTATGTATAATGTGTTAATAAAATTCTTCCTTCAGGTTTAATACTTGACTTCTGTTTATTTTAATATTATCAAAATGAAAAGTAATTCTTTTAAATAAGAGGACCTGCTGTATTCTTGTTAATTATTACTATTGTATTTTCTTTTAATAATGTGTTTATTTATTTTAGAATATACAACTTGACTAGTTCATAACTTTACCTTGCTCATGTACTTTTTTGATTATAAACAAACTCAGTTTTTAATTGTATAGTAATATATTATTTAAATGTTCTTTGTTTATAATATAGAAACATAAATAACTTATTAGTAATATAATATTATCGTTACTTCTCCTAACTGTTCTATACTTTGTTATTTAATGTTGTCTTCTTAATAATTCAGTTAAGATATTTGTGTAGTTTTTAAACTAGAATATTTGGTACAGTACTTATTAAATATTAAAGTATGCTTTTCTATACATAACTGTATAAATTTTTCTGTAATTATTATAACCTTTATTTATCATTTTAGATACTTATAATAACAGTCTTTTAAAGCATGTTTATATTTTGACTAAAATAAAAGAATTTATCTAGTAGTAGAACCAATGCATACTTAACTAGGATGCAACCAACATTAAATAAGTTTGATTTCAATATCAAAATGATAAGTAATTATAACTTACTATCGATATTATTATTATTTTTAGCTTTCAAGAAAGAGTTAAATACTTTTAAACTAGAAATAACTATCATAACTTAAACTATAAAATTACTTAGTTTATCTTTTCATTATTATAGTTAGTAATTTCAGAAACAAGATACTAAACTGAACTAGTTTGTAATACTGTAAAAAAAGCAGTGCATGAATTTGTAGAAACTCTTGTAAAAACTGTAAGTAAATTAGGAAACTCAGTTCAGAAGAATACTTCTTCTAAACACTGAGATACTGTGCTAGAGTACTATCTGGTGGTTCCAGATGTGGAAAAAAACAGTGATTACTGACAAATTTTACTAATAATACACTGAGATACTAATTTTACTGTTACTAACTAATTATTAAAACATGTAGATTAACATAATATCCGTTCATTCATACTCAGTAACATAAAGAAATGAATAATAGAACCTGATTAAGCTGTGGACAACAACAGCAATGGGAGGCCGTTCCTCCCTACCAACTCCTGGAGAGCGCTTAGACAGTGACTTCTCAAGACCCCCGAGCTTGCTCTGGTCTCCCTGGCTGGAACTAGGTGCAGCAAAACAGATACAGTCCTCAACTCAGTATCAACTCAGAACTATCAGTCAGTTCTCTCAGCTCAAATAGCTGTAATCAGAATCAAGTTACTGCAAACATTCACTCAAAACACTTCCTTCTGTCTTTCCCTCTTTTCTCAATGAAATTCCTGAATCACATCCACCTGAATGAATTCTTTCTGGAAATAAAAACTGAGCAGCCTCATCTCTCTTCATTGAGTACTTTTAAAGATTTCCTAGGTCTTAGTTGGGTTAACTGTCATTTAATGAGCCACCTGCTCACATTCCACTTTGTTGGGGAATCATGACCCCAAATATAGGGAAGTTGCCACCTGCAACTTAGGAAGTGTTTGAGGATGCTGCCACTTGTCTTTTGCCTTTCCACCTAGTTCCATCTACCAGTTTGACCAGTAACCTCTTTTTAACAGCTCTCCCATGCTGTTGTCTCCATAATTTATTTATTATTAATAAAATATTCTGAATTACACTCCATAACTGTTGACTCTGCTGAGTCATCAATCCCTACTTAGGATTTAAGTTTAACATGATGTCTCAGAAATAATTAAAACAATTTACATAATTTACAAAATTGGGGTATGTGACATACACACCCCCTTAAAATGTAACATCGTCCTCGATGTTACTTATTCTTCTTCTTCAGGAACTTCCTGGAAAAGATTCGGGTATACTTCCTGCATCTTGCATTCCAGTTCCCAAGTAGCTTCTTCAGGACTAAGGTGCTTCCATTGCACATTCAGCTATCCAATTGTGCGGTTCCGCAGAGTAATCTCCCTCCTCCCGAGGATACAACATGTCAAAACCCCAATTTTATACTTTCAATTAGCTGTTCATTTAAATCAGAATTATAAGTACTGATTGATGTTGTGAAATTCAATTTTGCATTTCTGCTCAAAGCATCAGCTACTTTATTTTCCTTTCCTTTAATATGTTGAATTTCAAAATCGTATTCACTTAGGAAGGCTAACCATCTGGCTTGCCTTGCATTGAAGTTAGGCTGATCTAAAAGGTATTTTAAGCCCTTGTTATCAGTCATTAAAGTAAATTTTCTGCCTATTAATTGGTGTCACCACATTTTCAAGGCATGAATCACAGCAGCCAGCTCTAAATCATAAGTGGCATAATTCTTTTCATGAATCTTTAGCTTCCTGGACTCATAGGCAATGACATGCCCCTCTTGAGTCAGTACTCCGCCTAGACCATCTTTACAAGCATCTGTGCAAACCATGAAATCCTTATTAGGATCCGCTATTCTTAAAATTGGTGCAGTTGTTAATAAAGTTTTTAGTTTCTTAAAGCTTTCTTCGCATTTTAAGTTCCAATCGACCTTCTTGCCTTTATTTTGCAAAGAAGTGATTGGGTTGGCTATCTTAGAAAAACCTTCTATGAATCTTCGGTAATAACCGGTGATTCCCATGAAAGACCTAACATCTGTTATGTCTTTTGGTACTGGCCATTCTTCAATTGCCCTGATCTTTTCAGGATCCACAGAGATCCCTTCCTTAGTTACCACGTGACCCAAGTACTATATTTCATCTCTAAAGAAATCACACTTACTGAATTTCGCGTAGAGCTGTTTCTCTCGCAGTTCTTGTAAGACTATTCGCAAATGCTTTTTATGCTCTTCTTCATTTTTAGAGTAGATCAAGATGTTTTCTATGAATACAACAACAAACTTGTCTAAATATTTATGCATTATGTTGTTCATTACACACATAAAGATGGCTGGGGCATTAGTAAGCCCAAAGGGCATTACGACAAATTCGTAATCTCCATACCTAGTTCTGAAAGCTGTCTTAAATATGTTTTCTTCTTTAATTCTGACTTGATGATAGCCTGATCTCAGGCCTATATTCGAGAACACCGTAGCTCCGCGCAGTTGATCAAACATATCATCTATGCGGGGCAACGGATATCTATTTTTAATTGTCATTTTATTGAGCCGACGGTAATCTATGCAGAGTCGCATAGTTCCGTCTTTATTTTTAACAAAAATTACTGGTGCTCCCCAAGGGGACACACTAGGACGAATATATTTTTTATGGATTAGTTCCTTTAACTGTGTTTTTAATTCGTTAAGTTCCAGAATGTTCATACAGTACGGAGCCTTCGAGCTAGGTACAACACCTGGTACTAGCTCTATTGTGAAATCCAGTTCCCTCCGAGGAGGTAATCCTGGAATTTCCTCCAGAAAAGCATCAATAAATTCATTTAACACTGGAATATTCTCTATTTTTATTTTATCTTTTTCAACATTATTTGCCTCATCTGTAATAATTACAGCATAGGCTTTGCATCCTTTCCTGACTGCTCTTTTGAGCTGCAAGGCAGAAATCTGCCTAACCACAGTCTTCCTAGGAATTCCTTTAACTATTACAGGCTGTTCATTATTATTTACACATGTAAACGTTTTATCAAAAGAGTTTAACACTACCCTATGTTGTTCTAAGCAGTCCATACCTATAAATATGTCATAAGAACCAAGGGGTAGCACATTTAATTTAACAACAGTTTTCAAACCATTCATATCTAAAACACAATCATTAACATAACAATTTACCTTCCTTTTTGCCCCTGTGGCTAGTTGAACCAGCCAAGAGTTATCAAACTTTTCAACATTCAGATGACACCTTTCTACAATCTGTGGTGAAATATAACTTAAGCTAGCACCTGGATCTATCAAAATAGTTACAGGAGTTTTCTTAACCATACCTTCTACTTCCACCATGGAAGTTTGGTACTCAGCTTGTCGGTTTTCCAATGCTGCATTGATCCGGGGCATGGTCCTTGTAAATTCTCCAACTGTCATTTCATCTTGTATTGTGTGAATATTGTTGTTTGGCTTCTTACGGTTTGGGCAAACTGAAGCATAGTGTGGGCCATTGCACTCCCAACACTTAACAGGTTCCTTCCTTTCGAAATTATTAGTGAAATTTCCATGATTGTTGGAAACCTCCTTACTGCCCTTGAAGTTGTTGGAGTTATTTGAAGCAGCATTTTTGCTTCCCTAAAAGTTCTTGCCATTAGAGTGGTTTCTATTCTTGCTGTTCTTAAAAATTTTCTGAGGTATAAACTCCTTTTTCTTAAATTCAGACTGATTTCCATTCTTTTTTGCCTTCCAGCTGGCTATTCCTTTCTTCTTTTTATTCTGTTCAAAATAGAAATTTGCTTTTCGCATGGCTTCTTCCAGAGTTTTGGGGTTGTCATATTCGATTCTGTCTTTTATATGGTATGGCAGGCAGCTGAGAAACCGTTGTACCTTTAGTTTCTCGTCAACTAAATACGGCACATAACTCAACTGACTTAAAAACTTGCTGTTTAAGTCTTTCATAGTCATGGACCCAAGCTTTAACTCATAAAAATCCTTGGCCCTTTCTTCATAGTACTGTTTAGATAGAAACTTTTTCATAAAGTACCTTTTGAAAGTACTCCAATCGACCTCTTTCTCTTTAATCCCTTTAAGCCTCTTCAAATCTTGCCACCATATATCTGCCTTCCTGAAAGGTTATATATGGCCATTCTCACCTTCAACTTGTTTGAATAATTATAAATCTGAAAGTATTTTCTCATCACAGATAACCAGGATTCTGCCTCTTCTCCTTTTTTCGTTTCTTCATTAAAAGTTGGGGGTTTTATTTTCTTGAACTCCCCAGAGATCTCTTCGTAAGGTCTGTACTTTTTCTTTTTCTTATACACCTATGCTTCGCTACTATCACTGGTAGAATAATAGCTTTGCTGTTCCTTAAGACCTTCAGATGAGGAACTGCTATCAGATTTAGCTAATTTCATCTTTTTAGACCCCTTTTGATGACTTGCTTCTTTAGATTCAGACCTTCTATTTTTCCCTTCAGTCTGAAATTTCTCTATCAGCATTTGATTTAACTCCTCTTGAGTTTTTAGAATTCGTTCATTATCCTTTTTAACTGAATCTAATTCAGTCTTTAGACCTTTTATGGTCTGCATCAATTCTGAGGAGTGAGCAGTTATCTCCTCAATCACAGGTTCTCTAGACATCTGTCTGGTCTCAGTGTTTGGGGTTTCCTCTTCTGCATAATCTCTTAAGTTCTCCATACCTGCCTGTTAGATTCAGAAAAAAAAAAAAAAAAAAATTCTACTTTTCACATGAAACAAAACACAAGTTAGTATATTATTTTACTGTTATGCGGAAATTAATTGAGCCACATCAAGGCCTAGTGTTTGAACCATGCTCTGATACCACATGTCAAAACCCCAAAATTTTGACAAATTTAAAACTTTTATAAAAAGCATAAATTTACACTAATGCAGTCTTTAATTATTGTTTAGTTAATGTTGTTAACATTGTAACTGAATGATCTTTACTCAAGTTTAAACCACATGATAAGTTTCTTTGTCAGATACTGAATTGTTTTCTATTTGCAACAGCAGGGGGGTTTCTGTGACAGATTGGGCTTACTTAGCTATTAAGCTAATGCATCAGTTTCTTTGTCTCTTACAGATATACAGGTAAGGTTCGGGTTGCTGCAACTAGATTTGTAAACTAATAGATAACTATATGCTGTATCAATCATTCAGTAAGGAAGAAAAAAAATTAGATATATATGCATCTCAGTTAGTCTATCTATCTTCCGTAGGTAAATCTTTCCTATAAAATTTTCCTTACGATCTTACTGGAAGAGATATGGTATTTTATTTAAATAATGATAGTTGTTTTCCTTTTAGAAAGAAATAGCATTAAGCATTTCTAAGAAGTAATGAATCATTCAACGAGTTACTGTAATACAGTCAAAGAGGAAGGTAAAGCACAGTAATTAAGACTAGGTTATCAATAAAGAAGATACAAAGAGTTTTCCAGATCTATTCTATCTTGATTAAGGATTTCTCATACAGATCTGAATTTGGGTGTGACATAGTCTAGTTGTCACTAAAGAATGCTAGGAATATAGCAAGGATGAGTTATCTTTACCCATAAAAAAAAGTATCTAAATCTTTTAATTAAAACAACCATAACCCGAACGAAGAATAACCTAATGGAATACCATTTATTTGTATATAACTATATACCTTAAGGAATAGATAGGTTTATCATCTTCCTTTGACAACCATTTTAGCTGGCATCATGGTTGTAAGCCATGACAATTACACCTCTATCATAAACTATTACGTATTGACTCTTTTAAACACATCTCAACCTTAGGCTTGAGTGCACTTATGTTATGTTATAATCCAAATAATCATAGCGATGATTTAACTACAACAATACGTAGCTTGAATCAAAATATATAACACTATGTTCATAATAATTGACTAAATTATAAACAATACATAGCAAAAAATATATTAAACAATACATATTAAACAATATGTATAAACATAAAATAAATTAAAACAATTCGTAATATACAATATGGATATTTCAAACATTAACGATTAACCCATATGTAACATGAAATCTATACGATATTAATACTAATCAAGTGCTGTGGTGATTTGGTGTAGGTATATACCAAGGTTATGACTTAATACAAATCATTCCATCGATGATTTAATTGATCCTCAATCAACAACAGTGGACTTTGGATTGAATCCATAATATGGTAATTATTAAAAGCGTTACATGGAGGCTTAATAGCCACTCCTTGGTGTTATAAACTGCTGTCCGAACCCTAGCTGTCATTCATTTCACCCTCGGGCCTCTTGGCCACTCTGTTACGCTTTGTAACCCTGTTGGTAATGGGTTGACCGCCATGGCTCCTCTCAGTGCTCAATACTGCTTGCGAGTTTGAAAAACTATACTGCGAGGGTTATAGAAAGTTTATCATCATTGGTTGTTTCTGTGTATCCGCCGTAGGGTTACTTGTCTCGGTTCTTGACAGTCCAGCCTTTTCTTTGCATCATCCAGTGGATTATCCTTTTGAGCTCCATAATCGGTTCTGTCGTGGCGTGAGTAAGTTCTCTCGACTGGTTAATGACAGTTTTTCCCTTTGGGAAGGATATCCTTCACTGTGTTTCTTCGCCGAAGAGAAGGGATAAACCTACTGGTTCTTGTTGTTAATTATTTATGGCGGCTGCTTAACTTCGTTCATTGTTTGGTAAGTTACGGATTTTATTTATATAAATATATTTTTATATCTAAACAAAAAGATACAGTTTACCCTCAACATAAAAGAGTTTAACACCAGATCGGCCTCTTGTTTTCTTTTGCAGAATACTCTTCTCGTGGTAGAGTGTAGGACTCCCGGTCTCAGCTGTCAGCAACTCTTTGGTAAGCCCGGTCTCGACCTGGCGACCTCTCTGTTGGTTTATTTAGGACTATGAGGGTTTGAAATATTCAAAGCGGATGGTTACTCTCGTTTTGTTTTAAACTTTTTATTGTATGAAAGAGAGTTTTTAAAACCATCTTATTCCTAAGCTGTACAGGGGTGTTGTGACTCCGGTCGTTATGCAGTAATGTAATTAAATTAATGGCAGTGACTACGGCATGCCTGTATAAGAGGATACGTCCTCTGAATTCTATTTATTTCAATATAAATCTTAAAACCCTACAAGGTTTCTACCCGAGTTTTTGTTTGTGGTTCTAAAACACAACCTTCTGGTATTTTGACTTGCCTGTACGTGTTTTACTTTCCATCTCTATACAGCAAAAGAATAAATTAATTTTATATTACAAATTCTGTGGGTTTATGGTGCAGTCGTGGTTTAAACATTTGTCTTATCATACAATACTATTATGTTTGTAAAACTTGTTTTAAGTGTTCTTACAGGCTGTGCGCCTTTATAAATAACTTTGTTTCTGCGTCAGGTTAATATATAAAACATGGTTATAATCATTTTATGGATTAATGAAAAGATAGGGTTTTACCCTCCATTATTTTGAAACTTGATCACTGTTTTCCTTTCGCGCGTCCCTTCTTAATCTCAGTATTAAGGGACCTAGATAGAAGAAATTCTTACTGTGTTCTGCATATTAACCTGGTTGCAAGAAAAATTATTAGTATTCTTCTCTTTAATGAGTAATGTTTTTGTGAGTACTTACAGTTATGTATAATGTGTTAATAAAATTCTTCCTTCAGGTTTAATACTTGACTTCTGTTTACTTTAATATTATCAAAATGAAAAGTAATTCTTTTAAATAAGAGGACCTGCTGTATTCTTGTTAATTATTACTATTGTCTTTTCTTTTAATAATGTGTTTATTTATTTTAGAATATACAACTTGACTAGTTCATAACTTTACCTTGCTCGTGTACACTTTGATTATAAACAAACTCAGTTTTTAATTGTATAGTAATATATTATTTAAATGTTCTTTGTTTATAATATAGAAACATAAATACCTTATTAGTAATATAATATTATCGTTACTTCTCCTAACTGTTCTATACTTTGTTATTTAATGTTGTCTTCTTAATAATTCAGTTTAGATATTTGTGTAGTTTTTAAACTGGAATATTTGGTACAATACTTATTAAATATTAAAGTATGCTTTTCTATACATAACTGTATAAATTTTTCTGTAATTATTATAACCTTTATTTATCATTTTAGATACTTATAATAACAGTCTTTTAAAGCATGTTTATATTTTGACTAAAATAAAAGAATTTATCTAGTAGTACAACCAATGCATACTTAACTAGGATGCAACCAACATTAAATAAGTTTGATTTCAATATCAAACTGATAAGTAATTATAAATTACTATCGATATTATTATTATTTTTAGCTTTCAAGAAAGAGTTAAATACTTTTAAACTAGAAATAACTATCATAACTTAAACTATAAAATTACTTAGTTTATCTTTTCATTATTACAGTTAGTAATTTCAGAAACAAGTTACTAAACTGAAACTAGTTTGTAATATTGTAAAAAAAACAGTGCATGAATTTGTAGAAACACTTGTAAAAACTGTTAGTAAATTAGTAAACTCAGTTCAGAAGAATACTTCTTCTAAACACTGAGATACTGTGCTAGAGTACTATCTGGTGGTTCTAGATGTGGAAAAACACAGTGATTACTGACAAATTTTACTAATAATACACTGAGATACTAATTTTACTGTTACTAACTCATTATTCAAACATGTAGATTAACATAATATCCATTCATTCATACTCAGTAACATAAATAAATGAATAATAGAATTTGATTAAGCTGTGGACAACAACAGCAATGGGAGGCCGTTCCTCCCTACCAACTCCTGGAGAGCGCTCAGACAACGACTTCTCAAGACCCTCGAGCTTGCTCTGGTCTCCCTGGTTGGAACTAGGTGCAGCAAAACAGATACAGTCCTCAACTCAGTATCAAATAAGAACTATCAGTCAGTTCTCTCAGCTCAAATAGCTGTAATAAGAATCAAGTTACTGCAAACATTCACTCAAAACACTTCCTTCTGTCTTTCCCTCTTTTCTCAATGAAATTCCTGAATCACATCCACCTGAATGAATTCTTTTTGGAAATAAAAACTGAGCAGCCTCAGCTCTCTTCATTGAGTACTTTTAAAGATTGCCTAGGTCTTAGTTGGGTTAACTGTCATTTAATGAGCCACCTGCTCACATTCCACTTTCTTGGGGAATCATGACCCCAAATATAGGGAAGTTACCACCTGCAACTTAGGAAGTGTTTGAGGATGGTGCCACTTGTATTTTGCCTTTCCACCTAGTTCCATCCACCAGTTTGACCAGTAACCTCTTTTTAACAGCTCTCCCATGCTGTTGTCTCCATAATTTATTTATTATTAATAAAATATTCTGAATTACAATCCATAACTGTTGACTCTGCTGAGTCATCAATCCCTACTTAGGATTTAAGTTTAACATAATGTCTCAGAAATAATTAAAACAATTTACATAATTTACAAAATTGGGGTATGTGACATACACACCCCCTTAAAATGTAACATCGTCCTCGATGTTACTTATTCTTCTTCCTCAGGAACTTCCTGGAAAATATTCGGGTATACTTCCCGCATCTTGCTTTCCAGTTCCCAAGTAGCTTCTTCAGGACTAAGGTGCTTCCATTGCACCTTCAGCTGTCCAATTGTGCGGTTCCGCAGAGTAATCTCCCTCCTCTCGAGGATACAACATGTAAAAACCCCAATTTTATACTTTCAATTAGCTGTTCATTTAAATCAGAATTATAAGTACTGATTGATGTTGTGAAATTCAATTTTACATTTCTGCTCAAAGCATCAGCTACTTTATTTTCCTTTCCTTTAATATGTTGAATTTCAAAATCGTATTCACTTAGGAAGGCTAACCATCTGGCTTGCCTTGCATTTAAGTTAGGCTGATCTAAAAGGTATTTTAAGCCCTTGTTATCAGTCATTAAAGTAAATTTTCTGCCTATTAAGTGGTGTCACCAGGGTTTCAAGGCATGAATCACAGCAGCCAGCTCTAAATTATAAGTGGCATAATTCTTTTCATGAATCTTTAGCTTCCTGGACTCATAGGAAATGACATGCCCCTCTTGAGTCAGTACTCCACCTAGACCGTCATTACAAGCATCTGTGCAAACCATGAAATCCTTATTAGGATCCGCTATTCTTAATATTGGTGCAGTTGTTAATAAAGTTTTTAGTTTCTTAAAGCTTTCTTCGCATTTTACATTCCAATCGAGCTTCTTGCCTTTCTTTTGCAAAGAAGTGATTGGGTTGGCTATCTTAGAAAAACCTTCTATGAATCTTCGGTAATAACCAGTGATTCCCATGAAAGACCTAACATCTGTTACGTCTTTTGGTACTGGCCATTCTTCAATTGCCCTGATCTTTTCAGGATCCACAGAGATCCCTTCCTTAGTTACCACGTGACCCAAGTACTGGATTTCATCTCTGAAGAAATCACACTTACTGAATTTCGCGTAGAGCTGTTGCTCTCGCAGTTCTTGTAAGACTATTCGCAAATGCTTTTTATGCTCTTCTTGATTTTTAGAGTAGATCAAGATGCCGTCTATGAATACGACAACAAACTTGTCTAAATATTTATGCATTATGTTGTTCATTTGACACATAAAGATGGTTGGGGCATTAGTAAGCCCAAAGGCCATTACGACAAATTCGTAATCTCCATACCTAGTTCTAAAAGCTGTCTTAAATATGTTTTCTTCTTTAATTCTGACTTGATGATAGCTTGATCTCAGGTCTATCTTAGAGAACACCGTAGCTCCGCGCAGTTGATCAAACAGATCGTCTATGCGAGGCAACAGATATCTATTTTTAATTGTCATTTTATTGAGCTGACGGTAATCTATGCAGAGTTGCATAGTTTCGTCTTTCTTTTTAACAAAAATTCCTGGTGCTCCCCAAGGGGACACACTAGGACGAATATATTTTTTATCGATTAGTTCCTTTAACTGTGTTTTTAATTTGTTAAGTTCCAGAATGTTCATACGGTACGGAGCCTTCGAGCTAGGTACAGCACCTGGTACCAGCTCTATTCTGAAATCCAGTTCCCTCCGAGGAGGTAATCTTGGAATTTCCTCCGGAAAAACATCAATAAATTCATTTAACACTGGAATATTCTCTATTTTTATTTTATATTTTTCAACATTATTTGCCTCATCTGTAATAATTACAGCTTAGGCCTTGCATCCTTTCCTGACTACTCTTTTGAGCTGCAAGGCAGAAATCTTCCTAACCACAGTCTTCCTAGGAATTCCTTTAACTATTACAGGCTGTTCATTATTATTTACACATGTAAATGTTTTATCAAAACAGTTTAACACTACCCTATGTTGTTCTAACCAGTCCATACCTATAAATATGTCATAAGAACCAAGGGGTAGCACATTTAATTTAACAGCAGTTTTAAAACCATTCATATCTCAAACACAATCATTAACATAACAATTTACCTTCCTTTTTGCCCCTGTGGCTAGTTGAACCAGCCAAGAGTTATCAAACTTTTCAACATTCAGATGACACTTTTCTACAATCTGTGGTGAAATATAACTTAAGCTAGCACCTGGATCTATCAAAATAGTTACAGGAGTTTTGCTAACCATACCTTCTACTTCCACCATGGAAGTTTGGTACTCAGCTTGTCAGTTTTCCAATGCTGCATTGATCCGGGGCATGGTCCTTACAAAGTCTCCAACTGTCATTTCATCTTGTATTGTGTGAATATTGTTGTTTGGCTTCTTACGGTTTGGGAAAACTGAAGTATAGTGTGGGCCATTGCACTCCCAACACTTAACAGGTTCCTTCCTTTTGAAATTCTTAGTGAAATTTCCATGATTGTTGGAAACCTCCTTACTGCCCTTGAAGTTGTTGGAGTTATTTGAAGCACCATTTTTGCTTCCCTAAAATTTCTTTCCATTAGAGTGGTTTTTATTCTTGCTGTTCTTAAAATTTTTCTGAGGTATAAACTCCTTTTTCTTAAATTCAGACTGATTTCCATTCTTTTTAGCCTTCTAGCTGGCTATTCCTTTCTTCTTTTTATTCTGTTCAAAATAGAAATTTGCTTTTCGCATGGCTTCTTCCAGAGTTTTGGGGTTGTCATATTCGATTCTGTCTTTTATATGGTATGGCAGGCAGCTGAGAAACTGTTGTACCTTCGGTTTCTCGTCAACTAAATACGGCACATACCTCAACAGACTTAAAAACTTGCTGTTTAAGTCTTTCATAGTCATGGACCCAAGCTTTAACTCATAAAACTCCTTGGCCCTTTCTTCATAGTACTGTTCAGATAGAAACTTTTTCTTAAAGTACCTTTTGAAAGTACTCCAATTGACCTCTTTCTCTTTAATCCCTTTAATCCTCTTCAAATCTTGCCACCATATATCTGCCTTCCCTAAAAGGTTATATATGGCCATTCTCACCTTCAACTGGTTTGAATAATTATAAATCTGAAAGTATTTTCTCATCCCAGATAACCAGGATTCTACCTCTTCTCCTTTTTCCATTTCTCCATTAAAAGTTGGGGGTTTTATTTTCTTGAACTCCCCAGAGATCTCTTCGTAAGGTCTGTACTTTTTCTTTTTCTTATACACCTCTGCTTCGCTACTATCACTGGTAGAATAATAGCTTTGATGTTCCTTAAGACCTTCAGATGAGGAACTGCTATCAGATTTAGCTAATTTCATCTTTTTAGACCCCTTTTGATGACTTGCTTCTTCAGATTCAGACCTTCTATTTTTCCCTTCAGTCTGAAATTTCTCTATCAGCATTTGATTTAACTCCTCTTGAGTTTTCAGAATTCGTTCATTATCCTTTTTAACTGACTCTAATTTAGTCTTTAGACCTTTTATGGTCTGCATCAATTCTGAGGAGTGAGCAGTTATCTCCTCAATCACAGGTTCTCTGGACATTTGTCTGGTCTCAGTGTTTGGGGTTTCCTCTTTTGCATAATCTCTTAAGTTCTCCATACCTGCCTGTTAGATTCAGAAAAAAAAAAAAATTTCTGCTTTTCACATAAAACAAAATACAAGTTAGTATATTATTTTACTGTTATGCGGAAATTAATTGAGCCACATCAAGGCCTAGTGTTTGAACCATGCTCTGATACCACATGTCAAAACCCCAAAATTTTGACAAATTTAAAACTTTTATAAAAAGCATAGATTTACACTAATGCAGTCTTTAATTATTGTTTAGTTAATGCTGTTAACATTGTAACTGAATGATCTTTACTCAAGTTTAAACCACATGATAAGTTTCTTTGTCAGATACTGAATTGTTTTCTATTTGCAACAGCAGGGGGGTTTCTATGACAGATTGGGCTTACTTAGCTATTAAGCTAATGCATCAGTTTCTTTGTCTCTTATAGATATACAGGTAAGGTTCGGGTTGCTGCAACCAGATTTGTAAAATAATAGATAACTATATGCTGTATCAATCATTCAGTAAGGAATAAAAAAAATTAGATATATATGCATATCAGTTAGTCTATCTATCTTCCACAGGTAAAGCTTTCCTATAAAATTTTCCTTACGATCTTACTGGAAGAGATATGGTATTTTATTTAAAGAATGATAGTTGTTTTCCTTTTATAAAGAAATAGCATTAAGCATTTCTAAAAAGTAATGAATCATTCAACGAGTTACTGTAATACAGTCAAAGAGGAAGGTAAAGCACAGTAATTAAGACTAGGTTATCAATAAAGAAGATACAAAGAGTTTTCCAGATCTATTCTATCTTGATTAAGGATTTCTCATACAGATCTGAATTTGGGTGTGACATAGTCTAGTTGTCACTAAAGAATGCTAGGAATATAGCAAGGATGAGTTATCTTTACCCATAAAAAAAAGTATCTAAATCTTTTAATTAAAACAACCATAACCCGAATGAAGAATAACCTAATGGAATACCATTTATTTGTATATAACTATATACCTTAAGGAATAGATAGGTTTATCATCTTCCTTTGAGAACCATATTAGCTGGCATCATGGTTGTAAGCCATGACAATTACACCTCTATCGTAAACTATTACTTATTGACTGTTTTAAACACATCTCAACCTTAGGCTTGAGTGCACTTATGTTATGTTATAATCCAAATAATCATAGCGATGATTTAACTACAACAATATGTAGCTTGAATCAAAATATATAACACCATGTTCATAATAATTGACTAAATTATAAACAATACATAGCAAAAAATATATTAAACAATACATATTAAACAATATGTATAAACATAAAATAAATTAAAACAATTCGTAATATACAATATGGATATTTCAAACATTAACGATTAACCCATATGTAACATGAAATCTATACGATCTTAATACTAATCAAGTGTTGTGGTGATTTGGTGTAGGTATATACCAAGGTTATGACTTAATACAAATCATTCCATCGATGATTTAATTGATCCTCAATCAACAACAGTGGACTTTGGATTGAATCCATAATATGGTAATTATTAAAAGCGTTACGTGGAGGCTTAATAGCCACTCCTTGGTGTTATAAAATGCTGTCCGAACCCTAGCTGTCATTCATTTCACCCTCGGGCCTCTTGGCCACTCTGTTACACTTTGGAACCCTGCTGGTAATGGGTTGACCTCCATGGCTCCTCTCAGTGCTCAATACTGCCTGCGAGTTTGAAAAACTATACTGCGAGGGTTATAGAAAGTTTATCATCATTGGTTGTTTCTGTGTATCCACCGTAGGGTTACTTGTCTCGATTCTTGACAGTCCAACCTTTTCTTTGCATCATCCAGTGGATTATCCTTTTGAGCTCCACAATCGGTTCTGTCGTGGCGTGAGTAAGTTCTCTCGACTGGTTAATGACAGTTTTTCCCTTTTGGAAGGATATCCTTCACTGTGTTTCTTCGCCGAAGAGAAGGGATAAAGCTACTGGTTCTTGTTGTTAATTATTTATGGCGGCTGCTTAACTTCGTTCATTGTTTGGTAAGTTACGGCTTTTCTTTATATAAATATATTTTTATATCTAAACAAAAAGATACAGTTTACCCTCAACATAAAAGGGTTTAACACCAGATCTGCCTCTTGTTTTCTTTTGCAGAATACTCTTCTCGTGGTAGAGTGTAGGAATCTCGGTCTCAGCTGTCAGCAACTCTTTGGTAAGCCCGGTCTCGACCTGGCGACCTCTCTGTTGGTTTATTTAGGACTATGAGGGTTTGAAATATTCAAAGCGGATGGTTACTCTCGTTTTTTTTTAACCTTTTTCTTGTTTGAAAGAGAGTTTTTAAAACCATCTTATTCCTAAGCTGTACAGGGGTGTTGTGACCCCGGTCGTTATGCAGTAATGTAATTAAATTAACGGCAGTGACTACGGCTTGGCTGTATAAGAGGATACGTCCTCTGAATTCTATTTATTTCAATATAAATCTTAAAACCCTACAGGTTTTCTACCCGAGTTTTTGTTTATGGTTTTAAAACACGACCTTCTGGTATTTTGACTTGCCTGTACGTGTTTTACTTTCTAGCTCTATACAACAAAAGAATAAATTAATTTTATATTACAAATTCTGTGGGTTTATGGTGCATTCATGGTTTAAACATTTGTCTTATCATACAATACTATTATGTTTGTAAAACTTGTTTTAAGTGTTCTTACAGGCTGTGCGCCTTTATAAATAACTTTGTTTCTACCCCAGGTTAATATATAAAACATGGTTATAATCATTTTATGGATTAATGAAAAGATAGGGTTTTACCCTCCATTATTTTGAAACTTGATCACTGTTTTCCTTTCGCGCGTCCCTTCTTAATCTCAGTATTAAGGGACCTGGATAGAAGAAATTCTTATTGTGTTTTGCATATTAACCTGGTTGCAAGAAAAATTATTACTATTCTTCTCTTTAATGAGTAATGTTTTTGTGAGTACTTACAGTTATGTATAATGTGTTAATAAAATTCTTCCTTCAGGTTTAATACTTGACTTCTGTTTATTTTAATATTATCAAAATGAAAAGTAATTCTTTTAAATAAGAGGACCTGCTGTATTCTTGTTAATTATTACTATTGTCTTTTCTTTTAATAATGTGTTTATTTATTTTAGAATATACAACTTGACTAGTTCATAACTTTACCTTGCTCATGTACACTTTGATTATAAACAAACTCAGTTTTTAATTGTATAGTAATATATTATTTAAATGTTCTTTGTTTATAATATAGAAACATAAATACCTTATTAGTAATATAATATTATCGTTACTTCTCCTAACTATTCTATACTTTGTTATTTAATGTTGTCTTCTTAATAATTCAGTTTAGATATTTGTGTAGTTTTTAAACTGGAATATTTGGTACAGTACTTATTAAATATTAAAGTATGCTTTTCTATACATAACTGTATAAATTTTTCTGTAATTATTATAACCTTTATTTATCATTTTAGATACTTATAATAACAGTCTTTTAAAGCATGTTTATATTTTGACTAAAATAAAAGAATTTATCTAGTAGTACAACCAATGCATACTTAACTAGGATGCAACCAACATTAAATAAGTTTGATTTCAATATCAAACTGATAAGTAATTATAACTTACTATCGATATTATTATTATTTTTAGCTTTCAAGAAAGAGTTAAATACTTTTAAAATAGAAATAACTATCATAACTTAAACTATAAAATTACTTAGTTTATCTTTTCATTATTACAGTTAGTAATTTCAGAAACAAGATACTAAACGGAAACTAGTTTGTAATACTGTAAAAAAAACAGTGCATGAATTTGTAGAAACACTTGTAAAAACTGTAAGTAAATTAGGAAACTCAGTTCAGAAGAATACTTCTTCTAAACACTGAGATACTGTGCTAGAGTACTATCTGGTGGTTCTAGATGTGGAAAAACACAGTGATTACTGACAAATTTTACTAATAATACACTGAGATACTAATTTTATTGTTACTAACTAATTATTCAAACATGTAGATTAACATAATATCCATTCATTCATACTCAGTAACATAAAGAAATGAATAATAGAACCTGATTAAGCTGTGGACAACAACAGCAATGGGAGGTCGTTCCTCCCTATCAACTCCTGGAGAGCGCTCAGACAATGTCTTCTCAGGACCCCCGAGCTTGCTCGATCTCCCTGGCTGGAACTAGGTGTAGCAAAACAGATACAGTCCTCAACTCAGTATCAACTCAGAACTATCAGTCAGTTCTCTCAGCTCAAATAGCTGTAATTAGAATCAAGTTACTGCAAACATTCACTCAAAACACTTCCTTCTGTCTTTCCCTCTTTTCTCAATGAAATTCCTGAATCACATCCACCTGAATGAATTCTTTCTAGAAATAAAAACTGAGCAGCCTCAGCTCTCTTCATTGAGTACTTTTAAATATTTCCTAGGTCTTAGTTGGGTTAACTATCATTTAATGAGCCACCTGCGCATATTCCACTTTCTTGGGGAATCATGACCCCAAATATAGGGAAGTTGCCACCTGCAACTTAGGAAGTGTTTGAGGATGCTGCCACTTGTCTTTTGTCTTTCCACATAGTTCCATCCACCAGTTTGACCAGTAACCTCTTTTTAACAGCTCTCCCATGTTGTTGTCTCCATAATTTATTTATCATTAATAAAATATTCTGAATTACACTCCATAACTGTTGACTCTGCTGAGTCATCAATCCCTACTTAGGATTTAATTTTAACATAATGTCTCAGAAATAATTAAAACAATTTACATAATTTACAAAATTGGGGTATGTGACAGCATCTATTTAGCCTGACAACACAAGCAATACAAGCAAACTCATCAATTTTATTGCTCTAAAAAGGTAATCATATTTCATATCATTCTCTATCAAGTATTGAGACACTAGGAGTGTGTCCACCTCCTAGGGTGTAATCAATATTGAAAAACCTTTCATGATCCGACATCGGGAAAGTGTGCACCCCTTTCCGATGTGTGCCATGTAGGCCCTATTCATACACAAGCAATCTACCATAATGGAAGTGAAATCAAAACATGCTCTGCATATTGAATTAAAAAATTTGACACACATATTCTTAGCTAGGGTCACAGAACACTTCTCCATTTGTCGAGGTAGTATTCCTTCGTTAAGGAGGAATGGGGGCTCCCTTCTCTGAGTTGACAGTCCCTCAGTTTTCTATCCCAAATCTGTTTTACATTTCATATTCACACATGTCTTACTAACATAATCCATACCATCTCACTCATGTTGCTTACCAAACATGCAGTGCAGATGAGACATTTCCAAAATGTCCAATGGAGTTTCACTTGAAACCCATTTCCAAGATAGGGGAAAACCTCCCCATGAAGTTTGGCTCCTTAAGGCCATCACACATGGCCTTCCTGCAATGTGTACCTTTGGCACATTCATCAAGTAGTCAAACAGTCACTCATTATCTGATAATACAATCCAGATTGATTGTTCCATAACCAAGCAATGACATTAGTAATTAAATTCAATAGGAATTTGCAACTCTGTCTACTACAGAAATTGATTTGCTTGGCAATGAGGTGATCCTCATTGGTGGGTCTCTTGTAAGAAGCACTACTATGCTCATTATGATTTTATGCTTACTAGCATGACAGGAACACCCACTTACAATGCGTCCTCCTGACACAATTCTATGCAAGCCAATAGTGATTAGTAGTTGTCAGCAATTTCTCAAATCTGAAATTTACAAATTTAAATTGACAATTCTTTCAGCATACAAACTATTTTCACAGCCATGAGACTCTTCTCATGAGGTTTGGCTCTTTCACATGGTATATTTCGGCCTTTGTCATGGTCTTACCCACATTTCCATGCCCCAAACAATCTACCTAAAATCTGAACTTCAATCAGGAAAACACTTGGTAAGTCTTGATGCATATAACTTTTTCATTGCTGCAAAAATCACTGAAGCATTTTCATAATTATAGAATTCAAATACTTCCAGCTGTTAATCACATCAATATTACCAAAATTCATTTACTTCATGCAATCATTATCATACTAAAATTGCAAGGTACAGTCACATCATTTATGCAATTTAAATGAATTGTTTCAATACTCCTTACTTCACAAGCGTATCATTGTACCACCTTGCTCGTCCATGGAGCGTTTCTGGAAGCCAATTGATCATGACTACCCTCTTCATGCACTTACTATCCTTCATTCATAATAGCTCTTGAAATGGTTCCAGAATTGTCATCAATTCATCATTTCAGCCATTAGTTATTCATAATAACACATGCACTATCTCTATGCATTCATGCATTGCATCACAAAATTTGCACCCATACTTATGTATGCATATCTACAACATTTACTCATACTTTTCATATGCATCCATTCAATGCATAACTACAAGATTTATAAAATATTTTAATGCATATCCACTCAATGCTACCTTGCATTGATTCAGGAATAATTATGCATTCAAACATACCATGCATTGCCTAACCATGACTACTTCATATAGGATGCATTGCTTTAATCAAGACCGTCAATACTTACTTTCTTTGGGCTACTAAGCTCATAACAACACATACAGGAATGACAAATTTTTGTATGAATGCAACCTAAATTTTAAATACCCACATGGTATGATATCTCTTGCTTTTACCACTCCATGCAATTGTCATAATTGAATCCTTACCTTCATGGGTCCTAGTTACACCCTTGACATTACTAGTTTGGTCGGTCTCTAGCAGGAGATTGCAGAAGTTGCTCACCAACTTTCGATCCTGGTTTTGTTTCCTTATCACTTTATTCATAGGGTTGCTGGTCACATTCATTAGCATCAGCAACATACTCATCCATATCCAGGTTTTCATTGGTTTTTCCACTAATGCCAACACCAATGAAATATTTACCATTAGTGGTTCATTATAAATGTATAATTCTCACTACTCTTACCAACATGTAATATCCTATGCATGCAAGGCATATCCTCAAATATTTTATGCACAAAACTTATAAAATGTAATTATAATTAGCAAGACAAGGTTTAAGGAAATTCCCCTTTTCAAGTCCCTCATCTTTGCATGGAACTCCACTTCCACACAACAATTGGTTTGACTTCATGGTCGTGCTACCTCTAGGAATTCAATTCCCGGATTTGTCCATGTTGAAAGAAACACAATTTCCAAGCAACCACTAGTACTTTTCTACTCCGCATTCAAATTATTGTGACTCTCCCTTATTCCCTACTAGATAAGATTTCCAACGCCTATCCACATGCTTCATTCTGACCTCGGGTGTGAAAACCACACCACTTCTAACATGATGATTTTCATTAAATTTAGGCAAAACACACAACTGTATTTTGGTTTGAATTGCCAACTTCAGCCACCTAAAATTCTTCTTCTTTTTCATCCCTGGAACTGCTGAAAAATCCATCGAAAAACAGTTAAAATCACGGAGAAATCCATCTGGAAAAACTCAAAATTACTTTTTTTTCCCAATCAGATCTACTTCCAACTAAAAGTACGATGTTTCGACGGCCAAAACCTCTAGTTTTCTCCACTGCTCATCAGCGGTCTGTTCATCTATTTTTCTCCGACATGTCGGACCCGTAGTTGTCTAGGCTTCCGAAATTCATCGACGATGCCAAGGACTATCCATCAAGTGTCAAACAGCTAACATTTTCTATTGTTTTAGATCTTCAACCGTCTAAGATTCTGAACTGCATCAGCGATGCCAAGGATTGTTCATCGGGGCTCTTCCCCACTAAAACTACGACATTTCGGCAGTCAGATCCACTAATTTCCTCCACTACTCATCGGTGGCTAGCGCAACCAACCCTTTCTGCTGTATCAACGGTTTCAACAACTAAATTTTTCCACAGTATCAGCAATCAGATGCATTATACATTGGGCGGTTAGTATTCTAGGAAGCCGCAACGACGGGAAGCAAACTAATTGTGGGTTCCACAGACCCTTCATCGGCTGTCTGAAACACTAACCATCAGAAGGATAGTTCATTTGATAGCCACAACAATGGTTTTACAACCATTAACTTTTCCCGATTGGCAGTTTGATTCTATGTAATTTTTCAACCGGCTGTCGGAAGCACTAATCATTTTGCATCGACGATGTAAGGTGAAACACTTCTGCTGTGTCGGCTCTTCAAACAACTAACTTTCACCATTGTTTCGGAGGTCTTCGAGAGATATTTGCAGAAACTGCGGCTTTTCCTTCAACTAATTTCCGCTGTCGCATCATCGGCACCTTCTTCATCTGTCTATCGGCGATCCTATCTTCTATTTTTCACCGAAATTTTGGTGGTTCTGTCAACTAAATCTCATCCACGTTATCAAACTTCAAATTTTTCAAAATTTCTTCTTCCTTCTCCTCTGCATCGGCACTTTCATCCTCTATCTTTCGCCGACGCCTATGGCCTTTATCGGAGGTTCGTTTAACTAAATGAGCCCGTGTTTCGGCGATTCCATCATCTAAATGTCACCTATCCCTTTGACTGATCTTCACTAATCACTGATGGTCACAATACTTATAAAAATTTTTTTCAAAATTTCCTCTTTAATCTTCTTTTCACCACCACTGTCGGTGGCTTCACCAACTCATTTCCTGTCCTTTCTGTGATGTTTCGGTGCTTATGTCTTCTAATTTTCACTGATCAATCCACTAATCTCCACCGTCATTTTGGAGATCTCATTAACTAAGTTTCTCCGATGCTTTCAGCATTTAGGAAAATTTTGGGCAAAAATTACTTCAGGAACCTGCCACCATGTCGGCTATTTCCTTAACTATTTTCCGATGTTGCGGCTACGCCATCAACTAATCATTGACGATCCAATCCTTTAATCATCGCTGATCACCGATGGTCTTATCACTTCAATTTTCTATCGCTCTGTATCGGCTCTCCCTTCCCCTAACTTTTGTCGATCGCTGACAATTCGACATTCAGAGGATCTTTCAGCTAAATGGAGCCAGCGTTTCGATGGCCTTTAGCTCATCTCCACCGAAACTGTGGCTCCCACATCCTCTATCCTTTTTTGATGGCCAACAAATACTTAGAAACATTTCCGCAATCTTTCTTTTGACTATTTTCTGTCGGGTGGCCTTCCAACTAACTCTCTGCTACATGGAAGGAACTTCACACTAAGTCCTTCGATGAGCCAATAGTTTTGGCACTTAGGAAAATTCACAAAATTTTCCTGTCATTCACCCATTTTCTCCTGGTTTCTTCTAGGCAGTAGGAAACCTGCCTCTTCTAACTATTTCTCATGGCCCTCTAAGGCCCAAATGCTACAACATAAGCTCTGTCACTGCATCTTCACGGCCCATTCAGGCCCATCCTGCAACCTTTGCTCTAATACCACACTGTTATGTCCTCGAATCTCCAATCAAATAAGAGGATGCTACCAAACCATCAAAAAAGTCCAGGAAAATAGCCCCATGAACATGAAAATGCATATAAATTGAAATAAAATGCTTAAAACATAAAATATGCTAAGATGCATAAACATACAAGGATGCATAGTTACTCAACATACCACGAAAGCAAGCATATACATTCAAGCATAAACATATTCATCATGATTCATGAAATAGTAAATGTAATTGCAGAAGCCAAATGGACAAGATCACTTATCTTATATAGAACTCATCCGCAACCAGCTACATCGTTGCAACGTGTAACAACCTGGTTTTGACCTTGTTTGCATTAAATATACATGATACATATATTGTAAATAATCATGGTGAGGAGCTAAAGGCAAAAGCCCCACCATCAATTTGGTTGTGTTATGTTTCGGATTGGAATGGTCACTAATGGTATATCGATACATATGACATATATTAAATTGTGACATTATATAAATGTGCCTTTTAAATAAATAACCCAACCAGCTATGTTCACTGCAACTAAATTGAGAAGGGGCATGATTCCAAAGGATAAGGAAGGGAAATGTTGAACATTGAGTCATGGGAGAAGAGCCATGTGTCACCACTCTCTTTTTCTCACCACAACCTTAGTGATTCTGTTGTTAGTTGGGGGCAGTGATTGGCTGGCAGAAAGACCACTACGTTCACACTCTCTCCACGACGTTCCTTGGGGTAGCGGATGGTCTATCCATAGGGGATCAAGAGTCTGTTTGTTTCCCTCATGCTGGGTAGAGTTAAAAGGTTCCACATTCCATTGTTGGGGGTTCGCCTTCCCTCTCTCATGCTGATTTCTAGTTTGTGAGTTTCTTCCCCGTTCACGTAGAAATATGGTTCTCTTTTGCCTCATGGATTTGTGGACTGGCGGATCAATTCTTTCCTCTGTTCACGTAGAGCTCTTTGTCTTTTTCCACCATTGACTAGTCTGCGTAATGTTATGTTATTCCATCATGGAATCATGGTCGTAATGGCATTCACAGTTATTTGTTTTGGCTGTGTCTTTTTCCCCTCACACACAGATTGAGGATCTGTTCCTTTCCCACTGCCGTCTGTGCAATTTCTCCAACGATTGCATTGAGGATTGGGTGCTGTGAGTTCATAGTCATTTGTGGGCTGATATTTTCCCACGTTTTACTTGGCTGTGTTTTCCATTTTTGTGGTGGTATCATTTGAAGAATTGCTGAGAGTTCCTACATTCTGCTCGACTGTGTTTTTCCCCTGTAAAAGCTTGAATAGCTGTTTAGCTGCTTGCATGCAGTGGTTTTGTCCTCAGACTGCATTGGGTGGTGAATGAGGGACTGAGGTGCTTCATAAACCTGGTGGGTTGAGAACCACACAGACAGAGCTATTGAGCTGGCTTTCTTCTCCACAACCCTTGAATAGCACTGTAAGGGAGATCAGGGTCATAGGGACTATGTTGCAGAGAAGGGATTGATTTCCTTGTGTTGGGTGTGGGTGGATGTTCTAAAATCCAAGATGATTCTAGTGTTGGTGTCTGTATATATTTAATGATCTCACCATATTATCATTTAGCCTTTCCCAAATCTTGGATGGCCTGATAAATCCAACTCTATTGGCTTGGTCGATCTGTTGTTCACCTGATAAATCAACCTCTATTGGCTTGGTCGATCTGTTGTTCTCCTGATAAACCCAACTGTGTTGGCTTGGTTGAACTCTATACTGTTGTGGTGGTGTTATCCTTGGATATTTGTAATCTTGTTAGTTCCTTATTCCTTGGGGAATCATGCCCATCTCGGGGGTGGCAGCATTGTTGAGAGATTAAAGAGCACACAAGCCTACGGATGGGTGGAACGTTGCAGCGATGTAGCTAGTTGCAGAACAAGTTCTCTATAATATAAGTATTCTTTCCTAACTTGTTTCTGCAATTATAATTACCATTGATGAATGAATGATGATATACATGTTAAATTTTTATCTGTATATGCATGAGTATTGATTGATTTGTTTTGCTTCCATTGTGTATATGAATGATTATGCCTCGTAGTATGTTTGATGTTTTAAGTATCATGCTTCAGCATTACATATATGTATGTTCATGTTCGTTGGGCTATATTCTTAGATGATGTGATGTGTATCGTAGCACCCTCTTCGCCGATCGAAGGGTCAAGGACGTTACAGTGTGGTATCAGATATTTGGTTGCAGCATGGGCCTGGATGGGCTGTGAAGATGTAGTGACAGAGCTTATGTTGTAGCATTTGGGTATTAGAGGGCCATGAGAAACAGTTAACAGAGGCAGGTTTCCTACTTCCTAGAAGAAACAAGGAAAAATGGATGAAGACAAGAAAACTCACAAAATTTTCTAAGTAACGAAATCGTCAGCCCATCGGAGAACTTAGTGTGAAGTTCCTCCGATAAGGCGAAAGTATTAGTCTGATGGCCACCCGATGGAGGACACCTGGAAGGAAATTTCACAATTTGTTAAAGGTCTATCGACCGTCGACGTAAGATAGAGGATGGGAGAGCTGCAGTTTCAGCAGATATCAGCCGAAGACCACCAAAACGCCAGCTCCATGTAGTGGAAAGAACCTCCGATGTTTTGACTATCGACGACCGAAAAATGTTAGTGGAAGGAAGCACCAACAGTGACAACAGAGTAAGTTTTCAAAATATTTTCTAAGGCCAGAAAATCATCGACGATCGATGGAAGTTAGTGGTATTGATCATCGATGAACATCAGGAAGAGTTATTTGAATGAATTGCTGCCATTGCGGGTGACTAGGGAACTAACCGTCCGACACAGCAGTTGCTAGTCATTCCGAAAGCTGACACGGTAGAAGAAAGTGAAAAGAGAAAAGTTTTGAAAAATTTTCTGAGTCATAAAATCGTAGGTGAAATTTAGATGACAGACCGCCGATGCAGTGGCAACCCCGAGAGAAATTAGTTGTTTGAATCGCCGATGTCGTCGGTGGAAAATAGTTGTTGGGATTGCTGACACCATGAAAGGATTTAGTTGTTCATCAGTTCACCATTGTGGCTACCATGTGGACTAAAATGCCGACACGTAGCGCTTAGTGGTTCCAACCATTGACAGAAGAAGAAATTTTCAAAATTTTGTTTAAGTGTCAAAACCATCAACGGAATTTAGTTGATCAGACCACCGATGGACGTTGACAGAAAATAGTTGATCGAGCACTTGTCGTTGCGGATGGATAGACAACTATGCATCCGACGGGTAGAGCCTCCAACCGCCGATGGCACAGAATTTCCAAAATTTTTCTAAGGAGAGGGATCATCAGTGTTCAGATGAGAATAGTCGTTGGCATCGCCGATAAATAGAAGATGGAAGAGTTGATGTGACGGAAGACAAGGCAAGAAGAAAATTCAAAATTTTCTCTAAGGCACGAGATCATCGACCATCGGGAAATGTTAGTGGATTAGATCACCGATAAAGAAAATTTCAATGAAGGTGACCTGTCGTTGCGGTTGCTTAGTCAACTATCCATCTGACACCGCAAAAACTAGTGCTTCCGACCACCAATGGGATTATGGCCACGGAAGACATAGGAAGATCGTGGGCCGCCATTGCAGAAGCCTTGACAACTATCCTACTGATGCATTAGTCTCTCCACTCACCGATGTCAAGGTGTTTAGTGTATAATGGTTCCGAGTTCTGATAACATACTACGGTGGCATGTAGTGCTCGGGAGGGCCGACACTACGGAAGAGTTAGGGCTTGTGGAAACCATCGTTGCGGATGCCTAGAGGACTAAGTGTCTGATGCCATAGTAGGATGCCGCTCTGACCGCCGACAAAGATTTGGTCTACAGAAATTATAATGGGATTGTTGGCTATCATTGCGGAATGATAGACCATTGCAAGCCCGATACGGCAGAAGGAAATAGACAAGCGACTTGCTGATACAACGGAAGATTAGTAAGGAGAAGACCCAATGAACAGTCAGTTTTCTCATCGATTCTGACTAGAATTTAGTTGGTTTTCCCACCGAAATGTCGGAGAGAAATAAATTAACAAACCACTGATGAACTAGGTGTTTTAACCACTGAAGTATCAGATAGATAGTTGGGAAGGGGTCTGATTGGGCCTAAGGAGATTTGGTTTTTTCAAAGGAACCTCTCAGTAATTTTTCAAGCAATTTTTACTGTCTTTTAGTTGGTTTTCAGTAGATTTCAGAAGATTATCAGCAATCATAGGGCTAAAAAGAAAGAGAGAAAAACTTTGTATTTTAAGCAAAATTTTGTTTTATGAATTTCCAGAAGAGGAAGGTAAGTAGTTTTGATTTATATTAATGATATGCATCTAACAGTTTGTTACTAACACATTGTAGAATTAGAAACAACTTCCAAGAGAAGTACTCTAGAAAGAACGGTGTGGTAAGGCAAGAGGTGGTTCAGTCATGAGAACCCATGATGGGTATGATGCTCGGGATTCTTACGAGCAAGCAAAAGATGCCGTGGGAGAAAATGTCCGTAATGGAAATGATGACATAGAGTCTAATGGAAGGAGATTCTAGGGGACACCGTCCAAGGTTGTAGCCACCATGAGAATCTTGGTTAAAGCCCAGGAAGAGCAGCATTGGTTGAATGCTGCCATATTGCAGAGTTTGTAAGACTTGCAGAAAAAGATAGATACTAGAAAGGGTACATCAAGGCCAGAAGGAAGTAATAGAAGCACTAGGAGAAGGAGAAGGACTTCTAGTGGACCATCTAATTCTAAAGAATCCAATGGAGATACAAGTTCATCTTCTCATAAGAGGAAAATAAGAAGACACCATAGGGATTTCTCCTGAGATGAATTTAGGAAAGCTAAACCTCCTACATTTGATGGTGAGATAAAGACGATGCAAGAAGCTAAAGCTTGGCTTCTTGGGATAAAGAAGTACTTTCAAGTGCAGGATTATTCAGGAAACATGAAGGCACGAGTTGCCATATTCAATATAAATGGAAGAGCATCCATTTGGTGGGAACACTTCAAGCAAGTAAAGAGGATCAGTGAAAGGAAACTGAAGTGGAAATAGTTCAAGAAGTATTTCAGGCAGAAATACCTCTATGACAGGTATTATGATCACAAGATCAAGGAGTTCCATGAGCTGATATTGGGACAATAGACCATGGATGAATATGCAAACAAGTTCTTGGAATTGTTGAGGTATGTCTGCTACATCAGAGATGAAAAAGTGAAGATCCAACAGTTTTCTAAGTGGATTGACTCAAGCCTATAAAGAAAGAATTGAGTTTTATGAACATAGGACCCTTGAAGAAGCAACAAGGAATGCTAAGTATTCCTATGAACAAAAAAAGGTAAACCTGATTACCATAAGGCATGGAAGGACAAGAAGAATGAGAAGTTTGACCAAAGAAGGAAAGGTTTCAAACCTTATAGATTCAAGAATCAACAGAATCAACCATCCCAAGCTACGAGTAATCCAGTTGGAGTGACAGGTGGAAAGCCTAAAGAGCCACATCAGAATAAAGGTCCACTCAAATGTTGGAAATGTGAAGGACCTCACTTACGCAGATATTGTCCACTTGAGAATGAAAGTGCAAGACAAGCTTATAACATCCAAGGAGAAGAAACATCAGGTCAAGTAGCAAGAGTAGTCCCTAGAATTTATGCAGCACTGGAGGTGTTGCCACCTTTCACACACCTAGGTCACGTGGCAAAAATATTCAAGCCACTCGGTGTGTCCTTGGGGGCAAGTCTCAAGTCAAGGCTGTCACCTTGTTCTTGACTTCTCCGTTTAGGCTCAACTCCTAACGAAGCCAAGGGGGGTAGACCCTATTAAGTTACTAAGGAAAAATTATTTAATATGGTGATGTTAAACTGAAAGAGTTACTTAGGAGTTTGAAATTTAACCATAAACAACCATAGATGATAAGATATAAGAAGAGCGCACGAAAGCACAATGTTGAGACACAATATACATATATAGCAAGAAAATAACTAGTGCCTTAAAATGGAGTCAAAAGATAATCAATGTACTTGCATGTGCTTGGAGTGAGTGTTTTGTGATTGCCTCTTGGTACGTTTTAAGGTAATGTGAAATATGAGTTGATTAAAATTAGGTGAAGGGGGGGAATCTAGATATACATGAGAGTACTTGAAGTATGTCCAAAACTAAACCGTCACGGCTACCCACAAGGAATATGTGGGCTGAATGGAGTCTCTGAGGCTATTGTTCATAATGCACCCATAGGTGTAACAGAGATCGGTGCCCCAAGGTCACTTTTCAGGAGTTCCCGCTTCCTTTGGGTATTTTTCCACCGTAATGGTTTGATCTAGGTGTTGGATTTTCACCTGATGGTTTGTCAATTTGGGAGAGTGAATCCTAATTATTCTAGTCACTCAATTGCTTTTGATGCAGCTTGATAGGTCGAACAAATTGCATCCAAGTGCAGAGCATACACACTGGAATCTTGTCAATTTTAGTAAATTTTAAGATAGGTGTTCTTGTTAAAAAGAAAACCCTCCAAGAACCTCTTTCGATCCAAGTGGATCTCAATAGGGGAATCAAGGAGGGGTTAATTTTATTATAGATAATGAAACAATTGATGAAAAGGAAAACAAATATACACAATGTCGGTTTTCTAATTAGTCCTACCACGCATCTCTTTCCCCTTTCGGGTCAATCGGGAAGTCATGGGGTAAGTATTAAGATTACTTTGAAATCTCAGATATGGAATATGGAAATGATAATAAATCAAAGTATACTACCCTGTATATTAGAACTACGCTATATTGAAAAGAGATGAACAAAAAGTAAAAAATTGACACAGACGCAAATCTGCCCAGGGGGGATGGTGAAGAGGCTCGAAAGAGCCCATTCGAAAGGACCTTTTATTTTTATTAGCAGTGATTTACAATATCATAAAATTGAAATTGATGCACTTTGGTCCTTGTTATCTGGGATCCAAAGGATTGCAACAAGCTTGTAACAAGCTAGAATTAAATCACGGCGGTGGGGGAAGCTTCTGGGAAGCTCTGATTCGTCCAAGAGTCAGAAATTGGGCAGAGTATCCTTCTCTTTTTTTGTTAGAACTACTAAAAAACAGTGAGAAATTAAAATCAAATGTGCCCAAACACACTTTAAAAGTGTTTTGGGTCACCACACTAGTTACCAAAAAAAAACTAAGTAAAAATTTGTTAAGTTGGGGTAATCTAGTTTTGCAAAAAAAAGAACCAAGGAAAGAAAGCTTTCCTTGGGATCTTGGATTGCTGTTTGAGTAGCCAATGAGATGTGCACTTTTATTGCAGAATATGAAACTTTAAATTAAATCAAAGGAAACTACCTTAAAAGAAAGCTACAAATTTTCTTTAAAATGCTTGCAAAAAAGAGGATAATTTTAGCTAGATCTCTTAAAATATGACTTTATATGCAAAACAGAACTAAGATCTAAACTTAAGAAAGGATATTACTAACTAGATCTATATTTAATTTTCTTCGCGAGACAAATCTAAGAAATAAGCTTCTTTAAACATAACCAATTTGAAGAGAAATTAAGATTTTGAAGGAGGAAGAGAGAGAAAGAGTGTTGGAAGCTTGGGAATGTTGGGCTTTGGAGTCTTATTTGGTGGAACACTAAGAGACTATGTCATTCATAATATCTTAAAGACAAGGAAGATGCAAACCAGCTCAACCTCTTCTACAAGCGATATCACCTGCAACTTAGAAATTCTTGTACAAACAGGTGGTTAAAACATAGGTGCTGTTGTAAGAGATAATTGAAAAGCATGCAATTAAAATTAAAATACATACAACTATAATAGATCTGAAACAAGCAGAAGTAAGAGCATAAATCAAACTAGAATAAACTCTTACCCTAACAGGAGGGAGCTCTCTCCTTCAAGGCCAATAATTAACTAGCAAAAGCAGTGATAAATAACATAGATTATACCTCATAAGCATTTGACAATAACCATCCACACATGAAGAGAATTACACCATAGATATTTCCTCCAAAGATTATTTATTCCAGAATAATAAACAATACAATACAAGAGAAACAACACCTCAATCCCCATTCTAACTAGCTTGGAAGAGGCAGCTTGTGCTTTTATTTATACAAAAATCAGGAGAACTAGCCCAAGGCGGCGCAAATACCAAGGAGAGAGACCACTGTAGCTGAAGGAGAGTCCATCAATTCCTGATCTGTGTCTAGCTAAGCCAGATCTGAGTCTCACTGAGTGCAAGTGTCAATCGGGGGGCTGATCTGACTGATACCTCAACCTGTTGACTGAAGCATCCACCAAAACTCATCCAAATGAGCCCAAACATGTGGATGAGAGAGGGAGGTAGAAATTTCCCATAAAGGATGCTGAGGTTCAACTCTGGATCTGTCCAGATCACCTCCTTCAGTCAAGGATTTGTCAGATCCAGTCAATCTAGTTTAGATCTGACTGATTTCAATCAAATTGGTTGAGAATCCACTGATATAGGATTTTTTATTTCCTCCATTATTCATCAATTTATTGATTAAAATAATCAATAATTGATTTTTGGGGGCTTTCTGACTTAAGTGATGGAAAATCACTCAAAACTAGGAAATAGTGGGTCCATGGGTTTACATGGTGCTCTTAGCTTGAAAATGAGCACCTACATGACTGAAACTGATTATTTGGCCCACTTTTATTACAAAATAAAATTTTCCAATTAAACTATTAAAAAATAGCCTAAGTTTTGGAAAAATTAAATTTTAATTAAAACCACTGAAAAAAATAAAAAAAATAAAAAAGTTGAAAAAACCTATGGGGACTTAGACATGTTCATATGACTCGACCATGATGTCTATCATGTTTATACATTGGAACATAGACTCTAATAACCTCAATAGGCCTAAATTCCAAGCTAACCACCCCAATTTTGGAGGTATGGAGTGAAAAACTCAGAAATTATCAGTCGTTTATTCAACAACCAATAATAACCAAGGGAAAAAACACCCTGGGTTGATCGGATTGACAAATAAATTCTAAGAGACCGAGTCTTTTATAGACACTATCATGGTATAACATTTATTACAATTCCTCCAAGGGGGTATGAACATGTGATATGGTACAACAAAGTTTCGCAGAAGCAAGACTAAAGGTCTTCTGAAGTCCGAACAAGTTATCCTTGTCCAGTTCACCAGGCTCACTAGATAAAAACCCACTAAGTACAGCTTAGGTGGTAACATTCTGGCTCCAACTTTGGGACGTGTGCTCGATTTGGTCATAGGGCAAGGAGAGGATATGAGAACACCAAAATCTCTGGTTTGTACACCCTATAAAAACATCTCAAATTGACAAGAAAACCTCAGTAGCACAAGCTTTATATAAAAACCAAATGAACCATTAAGATGATTTATTTAAACAAAATAAATGTAACTAACTAATGGAAGCAAAGTTTTATTATAGCTAATTACAAAATAGAAATGCAGAAAGTAAATGCTCTCTTTCAAGGAGCTTATTTTCCTACTCTAAGCATGATATAAAAGGGGTTAAATGTTATCAGAAATCCAATGTAACCACCTAAGTATTTTATTAACATGAAAAAAATTTTCCTTGTCTTTGGTTACCAGTCAAAGTAAGGATACCTTATTCAGAAAATGCAAACTTGCGTGATGATCCAAAATGGGCGGGATGGATGGGAGATCATAAAAATATAATACTTCATCAAATTCCTTCCCAAACTAGTATGTGCTTGCACAAGATTCTTCTATCCATGACTGGATAGGGCTGATATACAAATCAGAGTGATGAGGCAGATTGAATACACCGTCATACTGATCATCAGGGCTTATCGGATGATAACTCATTGTATAAGCCCCAAGCGGCTCTAAATCATAAGGAAACTCCATATGTGAATATGATAGTTGAGACTGATATTCCATTGACTACATCACATCTATCTTCTCACAAGAATGCTTCTCAATGTCTTCATTATTGATACCTTTGTACGAATCTAAATGATATGACTCTGAATGATCATATAAGAGTTTTGAATGCTGCTTTTCCATAATAGGATTTTCCCAGGTCTCCAGATCCATGCTTCCCTCTATGGAATTATAATAGATTATACTTCCACAAATTTCTAAATAAACACTCCCCTTGCTGGATATAGCATTTATAGGATTCTTAATAAGATATCCACAAAAATCCCAATAGTCATCACCACCATCTATGTCAGATGTGATCGATTCCCCATTGCTGATATCAAGTTCTCTTTTTCTTCATTACTGATACTAATATATGGCGCATACTGATCATATGGATAAACTGCATGCTCCTTTTTCATATCAAAGTTTCCCAAGGCCACATGGTCCATGCTCTCTCCTTTAGATATGCCATAGACAGAAACACCAACAAAACCATCAAAAGTTTCTGGTTCATTATTTTCCTCTTTAATCATGTCATAGACTGGATTTTCCATGAATGTATAGGACTCCTCATCAACATCTTTGTCGAAGATAAGGGAGTCTTTGTCACTTGTATCATGCTCCAAGTTATACTTGTCCTTATTTTCATACTCATCTTCTTCAAAGAAAAGGTCACAAGGAAGTAAACCTTCCATACTATCATCATTATATGGAGAACACGTAGGAGTCCCATCATGTACATTACAATTTTCATCATGAGTTTCACTATAGGATTCTGCAATGGTTTAATCCTTAGGCTTGTACTATTTAGCTGATGACAAAGGGTAGGCCTGACCTACCATGTATACATGATCAGGCTCACTTGAAGTTGTTTCCTGACTACTGAACTCAGGAATTCCATGTTCCATGACTTGATTTGCAACATAACAAGTGATTTCTTGGTGGAATTGTTCACAGGGTCTACACCATGGAATTACTTCTTCTACCATGTTAGCTGAGTCTAACTGGTTTGGAATCCTAGGCTCATGCTGAGGAAAATTATTTTGATACATCTGATTATGCTTGGGCTGAAAGTTCCTAGGTCCATTATTCCTTTCCATTGTGATCAATCTGTTATGCATGTGATTCAAGTGTATAGAATGATTAGCCATTAGTTGGTTTTGACTAGTAACCAAGTCTTTTATCATGTATGTTACCTTTTCCATCGGATCTTTAGAGGCTCCCTTTTCTTTTGATTCAATGGATTTTTCATTTTCTTTGTTGTATGAAGTGTTTCCCCTACTGTAACCTGGAATGTTGGATTTGTCGGAAGACTGCATATTCTTTTCTATTTTCTCGGCCAATTCCTGAGCAGTTTTTAGATCGACTGGCTCTTTGTCTCTTAACCAGTACCTCAAATCACCAGTGAAAGCTTCGATGTAAGATATGAGGATGGAGGCATCCTTTGTCTTGATTTCTTTAGGGAGGTCTACAACCACATGCTTGAACTTAGTGTTAAATTCATCCATGGTTTCATTCTCCATCTTCTTTATGTTATGAAGGGTAGCAAGCAGATGTCTTAGTTCTTTCTTTTCCCCCCATTTATTCTTAAAACCCTCTAGGAATTCACTAAGAGTTTTATATGAATCATCATCTAGGTCAAAGTACTATTCTTCAGCATCATATTCTAGGGATAAAGCAAAGAGCTTCATTTTGACATCGTCATGGTCATGGGCATCATCATTGCAATAACTGACCAGGTGCTTTTCAAACTTTTGAAGGTGAGACTTGGCAATGATGGAATTATTGCCTTGAAATATGGGGAGCTTCTTGATAGCATCTTTTGGAATGGCATGGGGAGCACCTCCTATATGAAAAAAGTCAAGGGGTTTGAATAATTTTGTCATTTCTTGAGACTGGTGAACATGACTCTCTACAAATATGTGATGGATATTTGAGAGGGATTGGTCTCCTAAATCTTCAAGATTTCTACGAGATGTCTTCCTATTCAATATTTCCCTAATAAACCTTTCGGTGTCAGGGAGAGGATTGAATAATTGATGGGAGCTACTTCGGGTAGAAATTCTTGGAGGGATGTTAGACAGTGGAGTCTCCAGATGGATCGAGTTTTAATTTTTATGTTTTTTAAATACAAGATCAATCAAATTATTTTTTTTTATATTTTTAGTTGTTTAGAAAAAGTGAAGCTAAGTCGTACCCGAGAATAAAAATATTTATCCATGGAAACGGTGCCAAAAAGTTGTTTCCACCTTTCACACACCTGGGTCATGCGGCAGAAATATTCAAGCCACTCGGTGTGTCCTTGGGGGAAAGTCTCGAGTCAAGGCTGTCACCTTGTTCTTAACTCCTCCGTTTAGGCTCAACTCCTAACGAATCCAAGGGGGGTAGAACTTATTAAGTTACTAAGGCAAAATTATTTAGTATGGTGATGTTAAACTGAACGAGTTACTTAGGAGTTTGAAATTTAACCATAAACAACCATAGATGACAAGATACAAAAAGAGCGCACAAAAGCACAATGTTGAGACACATTATACATATATAGCAAGAAAATAACTAGTGCCTTAAAATGGATTCAAAATATAATCACTGTACTTGCATGTAATTGGAGTGAATGTTTTGTGATTGCCTCTTGGTACGTTTTAAGTTAATGTGAAATATGAGTTGATTAAAATTATGCAAAAGGGGGGGACTCCAGATATACCCGAGAGTACTTGGAGTATGTCCAAAACTAAACCATCATGGCTAACTGCAAGGAATATGTGGGCTGAATGGAGTCTCTAAGGCTACTGTTCATAATGCACCCATAGGTGTAATAGAGATCGGTGCCCCGAGGTCACTTTTTAGGAGTTCTCGCTTCCTTTGGGTATTTTTCCATCGTAATGGTTTGATCTAGGTGTTGGATTTTCACATGATGGTTTGTCAATTTGGGAGAGTGAATCCTAATTATTCTAGTCACTCAAGTGATTTTGATGCAGCTTGACTGGTCGAACGAACCGCATCCAAGTGTAGAGCATACACACCGGAGTCTTGTCAATTTTAGTAAATTTTAAGATAGGTGTTCTTGTTAAAAAGAAAAACCTCCAGGAACCTCTTTGAATCCAAGTGGATCTCAATCGGGGAATCAAGGAGGGGTTAATTTTATTATAGCTGATGAAACAATTGATGAAAAGGAAAACAAAGATACACAATGCCAGTTTTCTAATTAGTCCTACCACGCATCTCTTTCCCCTTTCGGGTCAATCGGGAAGTCATGGGGTAAGTATTAAGATTACTTTGAAATCTCAGATATGGAATATGGAAATGATAATAAATCAAAGTATACTACCCTGCAGATTAGAACTACGCTACATTGAAAAGAGATGAACAAAAGGTAAAAAATTGACACAGACACAAATCCCCCCAGGGGGCATGGTGAATAGGCTCAAAAGAGCCTATTCGAAAGGACATTTTCTTTTTATTAGCAGTGATTTACAATATCAACAAATTGAAATTTATGCACTTTGGTCCTCGTTATCTGGGATCCAAAGGCTTACAACAAGCTTGTAACAAGCTAGAATTAAAACATAGCAGTGGGGGAAGCTTCCGGGAAGCTCTGGTTCGTCCAAGAGTCAGAAATTGGGCATAGTATCCTTCTCTTTTTTGTTAGACCTACTAAAAAATGGTGAGCAATTAAAATCAAATGTGCCCAAACACACTTTAAAAGTGTTTTGGGTCACCACACTAGTTACTGAAAAAAAATAAGTAAAAATTTGTTAAGTTGGGGTAATCTAGTTTTGCAAGAAAGGAACCAAGGAAAGCAAGCTTTCCTTGGGATCTTGGCTTGTTGTTTGGGAAGAAAATGAGATGTGCAATTTTATTGTAGAAAATGAAACTTTAAAGTACAACAAAGGAAACTACCTTAAAAGCAAGCTACAAATTTTCTTTAAAATGCTTGCAAAAAAGAGGATAATTTCAGCTAGATCTCTTAAAATATGACTTTATATACAAAATGGAACTGAGATATAAAATTAAGAAAGGATATTACTAACTAGATCTATATGTAATTTTATTTTTGAGACAGATCTAAGAAATAAGCTTCTTTAAAAGTAACCAATTTGAAGAGAAATTAAGATTTTGGAGGAAGATAGAGAAAGAGTGTTGGAAGCCTGGGAATGTTGAGATTTGGAGTCTGATTTGGTGGAACACTGAGGGACTATGTCATTCAGAAGATATTGAAGATGATGAAGATGCAAACCAGCTCAACCTCTTCTACAAGCGATATCACCTACAACTTAGAAATCCTTGCACAAACAGATGGTTAAAACATAGGTGCTGCTGGAAGAGATAATTGGAAAGCATGCAATTAAAATTAAAATACAGACAACTCCAATAGATCTGAAACAAGCAGCAGTAAGAGCATAAATCAAACTAGAATAAACTCTTACCCTAACAGGAGGGAGCTCTCTCCTTCAAGGCCAACAATTAACCAGCAAAAGCAATGATAAATAACATAAATTATACCTCATAAGCATTTGACAATCACCATCCACACATGAAGAGCATTACACCATAGATCTTGCCTCCAAAGATTCTTTATTCCAAAATAATAAACAATACAATACAAGAGAACCAGCACCTCAATCCCTATTCTAACTAGCTTGGAAGAGGTAGCTTGTGCTTTTATTTATACAAAAAACAAGAGATCTAGCCCAGGGGGGGTGCAAATCCCAAGGAGATAGACCACTGTAGTTGAAGGAGATTCCATCAATGCCTGATCTGAGTCTCATTGAGTGCAACTATCAATCAGGGGGATGATCTGATTGACACCTCAACCTATTGACTGAAGCATCCACCAAAACTCATCCAGATGAGCCCAAACGTGTGGAGGAGAGAGGGAGGGTGAAATTCCCCATAAAGGATGTTGAAGTTCAACTCTATATTTGTCCAGATCACCTCCTTCAGTCAAGGATTTGTTAGATCTAGTCAATTTGGTTCAGATCTGACTGATTTCAATCAAATCGGTTGAGAATCCACTGATCTAGGATTTTGGATTCCTTTATTCATCAATTTATTAATTAAAATAATCAATAATTGTTTTTTGGGGCTTTCTGACCTAAGTGATGGAAAATCACTCAAAACTAGGAAATAGTGGGTCCATGGGTTTACATGGTGCTCTTAGCTTGAAAATGAGCACCTACATGAATGAAACTGATTATTTGGCCCACTTTTATAACAAAATCAATTTTTCCAATTAAACTATTAAAAAATAGCCTAAGTTTTGGAAAAATTAAATTTTAATAAAAAACACTGAAAAAAATAAAAAAAAATAAAAAAGTTGAAAAAACCTAGGGGGACTTAGACATGTTCATATGAATCGACCATGACGTCTAGAATGTTTATACATTGACACATAGACTCTAATAACCTCAATAGGCCTAAATTCCAAGCCAACCACCCCAACTTTGGAGGTATGGAGTGAAAAACTCAGAAATTATTAGTCGTTTATTCAACAACCAATAATACCAATAATAACCAAGGGAAAAAACACCCTGGGCTGATCGGATTGACAAATAAAGTCTAAGAGATCGAGTCTTTTATAGACACTATCATGCTAGAAAATTTATTACAATTCCTCCAAGGGCGTATGAACATGTGATATGGTACAACAAAGTTTCCCAGAAGCAAGACTGAAGGTCTTCTAAAGTTCGAACAAGTTATCCTTGTCCGGTTCACCAGGATCACTTGATAAAAAAACACTAAGTACAATGTAGGTGGTAACAGGAGGACCACCAGGAAGATCGCCAGTCAACTGTGGTTGAAGTTGCAGGTAAGATTGTTGAACAATCTGTTTCTATTTTGACTGACCTTCATTCTAATCACAGTTACTGTCACATACCCCAATTTTGTAAAATAATGTTATTTGTTTTAATTTGATTCCTGAGACATTATGTTAAATTTAATGCTAAGTAGAAACTGATGACTCAACAGAGTCAAAATATGTGGAATGTAATTCTGAATATTTTATTTTTAATAAATACAAGTGGAGACAACAACTTGGGAGAGCTGTTAATAAGAGTGTTACTGGTCAAACTTGTGGAAGGAACTAGGTGGAGAGAAAAAGGACAAATGGCAGCATCCTCAAACACTTCCTATGTTGTAGGTGGAAACTTCCCTACATTTGGGGTCATGATCCCCCAAGAAAGTGGGATCAGAGCAGGTGGCTCAATTAATGACAACTAACCCAAAAAGACCTAGGCAATCTTTTAAAAGTTCCCAATGTAGAGAGCTAAGGCTGCTCAGATATTTTCCAGGAGAAGAATCATTCAGGTGGAATGCACTTCAAGGAATTCATTGGGAAAGAGGGAAACTGTAAGGAAGGTGTTTGAGGGATAAACTGCAGTAACTTGATCTGATACAACTTTCTAGCTGAGAGATTTGACTGAAAAGTTTAGGACTGGTATTGAGTCTCAGGACTAGTACTTGATTATTTGTTGCACCTAGTTCCATCCAGGGAGACCAGAGCAGGCTCGGGGGTCCTGAGGATTTGTTTTTTGAGCACTTTCTAGGAGTTGGTAGGGAGGAACGGCCTCCCATTACTGTTGTCGACCAAGCTTTAAGAATAGGTTCTGCTATCTATTAATTTCTGTGTTATTATCTGTGTGTGATTGAATGATGCATTTGCAGTTTATGATGTAAAAACTTAGAGGATAGAATATCTTAATTTGTTTAGTAATGAAATTCTTAATGAGAAACAAATCCTACCTGGGTTTTTTCCCCATCTGGAGTAATCCAGATCATACTCTAGAACAGGTGGTGTATTTAAATAAAGATAGTATGATGTAAATTTAAAATAAGATGTTAGCTTGATTATGAGAATGTTTTCTTTTATTTGTTATCGGAAGAAATAATATTCTGTACATGAAGTTGGGTTAGACCTAGACTGTGAACGTCAGCTTATTAGTAAAGGGAAAAGAAGCTATATCATTATATTAACAGTAGTAGGTTTTGGTAGATAAACAGTTCTCTATACAACATTCATTTCAGTAATCTTATTATTTATTTTGAAACCAAAAGAAAAGAATATAATAGTTAAAATGTGTAGTGTTAGGTTAAATAAGAATGCCTTTCAGCTCTACAGTTTATTTGTTTCTTGTTTAGGGTAAATAACTACGGTATTTTATAGAAATCAAACTGCAAGTAAGGATAGAAAAATTTGATTTAATTTTAAAGGTAAAACTTATTGGTTTAATGTTTTATTTATGGTTGGTAATGTAAATAATTATTTCCATTATATTTAACTAAACTTGAACAAAATTTTACAGGTACTAACTTGTCTCTTTTATAATTTAAAACAAACATTACAATACATTCATAGGAAAGAATATAGATAGATTGTTATTTATTTTATTTTATAAATACTAATATTATAACATAAACAGGGTAACACAGAATACAGAAGGGTCTTCTTATGAATTATTTAGTATAGAGAGCATAAAAAAATACAACAATAAAATACTATTTCATTATACACCTATAAATAGACTAAGTACAAAGATAATGTATATAATTATAGGAACAATAATTGTATGTAAATAAAATAACATTCTTATTCCTTTATAATAAATATCAAGTAAATATAATTTATGTACTTAAAAGATGTAACTATCAGTTACATAAGTACAAATCTAAGAATATTAAATTACACAATTTCTGAAGGTTAACAAATACAAAACAATATTTATAGCCTTATTAGAATAGACTGAGTTAAGGTAAGTTCATATAAAAACATTATACAGTTATACTAAATAATTTATAGGGTAAAATTAAATATAATAACTTGCAGGAATCAAATTAACAGAACATAGACATGCTCGATTCACCAAGCTTAAATAACCATTTATACAATATAAGTAAAATGAATAATTTACAGTATTATTTTGTAAACCAAAGATATTTCAAAAAAATACAGTATATTCATTTTTACATCATAGAGTTAGGGTAAAAACCCTATTATATCAAAATTTACAACAGAGGTATAAAACCAAAGAGTTTAAGCTCCTTTCTAAATGCCTCTCGGCTTTTAAAAGTTAACAGAGTATGGATTTATCAGCCATTCTTTCATTTATAAATAAATACACAAGTAACTAGAACAAAAATCAAAATTTACAGTCATGGCCTAAGCCGGAAACCCCGCATAAAGAAAGGGGTTTTCTTTAATAGAAACAGCGAACGAGGTAAAACCAAGTAAATCAAAACCACAAGGGTTTTGTAGGCCACGACGACCAACTGTCAACTATCCCATAGGGGACTAAACAAGGACGAACTGCCATGGGGTATCCAAGGCTTACCTGTGAGCAAGCGCTTGTCCCAGCCTTGCACCAACCACACAAAAAGGATAGGTCAACACCTGTGTATCAACGAAAAACGATAATGTTAATACCTTGCATTAATATAAACAATCGTGTAATGAAACAAATATGCAAAGATAATGAAAATGTAATAGTAGTTCTTACCTCAAAACTTCATTGAAACGTAACCACCCTTAAGCAGTAGTGCATCTACCAACGCAAGGAGGAACCAAACCTTCATCTACCACAGGAAAATTGGAGTTTACTAACGCAGCATTGACCAATGAAGGCCCCAAAAATATGGAGCGACAAGCCAAGCAGGAATAAACGCTTGGGCCACAACTTTTCCAAACCTAAAACCCTCTCTGCTGTGAAACGCTAAAACCATACAAATCTCAAGGGGTGAAGCCATGATGCTCACTACTAGGTTGCGGGCGATTAAGACATTACAGTCTAAAGACTGCTGGAAGGAGAAAGAAGCAAAGGATAAACCCCAGAGGAAAACAACTAACCCAGTTCCAACAACAATCAAAATGTTTACAACTCTTTCCTATCGAACGTGCAGGGTGAGCCCATAACTTGCAGGAGACAAGGAAGCAAACAGGGAGACTACCAGTGACAACTTACAGAGCAATAATGCAGTCAAAACTCAGTAGCAGAGCGGCCGAAGGCTGAAAACAACGGAAGAAATAACGAGTTTAGGGTTTTCTGATGCCCTTTTAACCACATAACACTTGGCTATGATGTTTCCACGTTCACAACAAACTATTTGCATGCAGTGGGTGAAATTATATAGTCCTTGAAAGCAATCAACAAAGAGTATTATCCCCATCATTTGGTGATTCAGAGGTTCCACCATAATCTCATCTCCAAGGACAACCTAGCATGCACGTCGCATGGTAAAGAAAAGATTCATTAATATAAAACTTATACCATAAAACTCATCAAGGGCATGGTCGATAAAACGACCCATGATTTATACTAATATGACTTTCATTCTTCTAAATGATTATAAATCCATTAAAGTTATGCCTCTTAATAACTATAAACGGAAACTCATAAAACCTATTTATGATAAGATATACATCTTGTGAAATTAACTCTAGTTATGCCTTTAAATAGTTTTTGTATAAACTATTAAGTTTGCAAACAAAAATGTTAAGCATTATAGTAACTATCAGGCTTGAAAATAGGTAACCTTTGATGATTTAATAACCATAACTAGACCATATCTTCCAAATAAATTATGTGTAGGAGAAGTTAGTTCATCCACACTAACTTAGTTTAATTGATAGCAGTATGTAACAAAGAGATAATTCCCTTAAAATTTTAAAGCTTTGGAAGATAGAATAAATTATAAAAACTCTTTATCTATTGCACATTACTTTCATATTCCATGGGGTAATCAAATCTAGCATGACGTAAATGGTATATGACACAATTTAAGATAGACCCTTAACATAATAATCCTGCCATCTTTTAGTCTGCATGTAAAGAAGGATTTAAGGCGTTTACACATGACGACCATGGTAAACATTGATAAACATCAAAGAGATTTTAGTATGCTATAAAAACTATAAATTACAACTAGAGAGAGAAAGTAACTGTCACCATTACTGATAGGACTGAATCTCGTTCCATGGCATCTTTAAAAAGAATAACGATTTAATGGTTTTACCTCATAAAGCAATTGAAATGGAATAGCATTTATATTCTTTTATTGAGCTATTATTTTTGCAACGAACATATATCTATATGCTTAATGATTATTGACAAGTAGCACCAGATATTTCTTACCTGTAAATCTGTAAGAGCAGGTAAACTTTCTGCGTTAGCTCAAAAGCTAAGTAAGCCCAAAATACCAAGACAGTTCCACCTTGTGGTCGCAAAAGAAAAACAAGTCATTAAACTGAAAAAGAATTATTCTATAACATAAACATAATCAAGTAGATAATTCATATTATGAAATCATTAACATATAACTAATTAAAACAATTAGCAGACTACATTGTTAAATATTATCTGTATTTTCAAAATTTTAAATTTTTCGGAAATTTGGGATTTTGACAGTTACATTACTCCTAGAGTAGTGGAGATTTGTGATTTTAAGAAGGTAAAGCATGGAAAATATTGGTTAGTTCAACTAGCCACTAGGAATAAGAGAAAGGTCAGTGAAGTTGTAATGAAATGTCCATTGGTCATGAATGGATTGAATACTTGTGTAGATCTAAATGTTCTACCCATTGGCTCCTATGATGTTCTGATTGGAATGGATTGGTTAGAAGCTCACCGAGTGAAGCTTGATTGTTATAACAAGAATTTTGAATGCATGGATGAAGAAGGAAACCAAGTAGTGGTGAAAGCTATTCCGAAGGTAATTTCAATAAGACAGGTTTCAACAATGCAATTGAAGAAGTTCTGTAGGAAAGGTTGTCAGTCGTATGTAGCTCATATTCTGGAACCAACAGGAGATGAGACTCCTAGGTTGGAGAACTATCAGGTGTTACAGGAATTCAAGGATGTGTTTCCTGATGAAATTCCAGGGATTCTTCCAAAGAGGGACATTGATTTCACCATTGAACTTGTGCCAGGAGCAGCACCAGTGTCCAATACACCCTACAGGATGAGTACACTGAAGATGCTAGAGTTGAAGATGCAACTGCAAGATTTGTTGGAAAATAAGTATATCCGATTGAGTGTATCTCCTTGGGGAGCACCAGTTCTGTTTGTGAAGAAGAAAGATGGTACACTTAGGTTATGTATTGATTACAGACAGTTGAACAACGTTACTGTGAAGAATAAATACCCTTTTCCTAGGATTGATGACTCTTTGATCAAATGAGAGGAGAAAAGGTATTTTCCAAGATTGACTTGAGGTCTGGTTACCATCAGGTGAGAATCAAGGATGAATACATTCATAAGACAGCCTTCATGACAAGGTATCGACATTATGAGTTTGTAGTGGTACCATTTGGTCTCACAAATGCACAAGCTACATTTATGGACCTTATGAACATCGTTTTCAGCAAGTATTTGGACAAGTTTGTTCTTGTTTTCCTTGATGGCATTCTTGTTTATTCTAAGAATGAGGAAGAACATGAAGATAATTTGAGATTAACATTGCAAGTGCTCAGGGAACATCAGCTGTATGAAAAACTGAGCAAGTGTGACTTCTACAGAGATAGAATTCAGTATTTGGGTCACATTATCTCAGAAGAGGGTATATCAGTAGACCCTGAGAAGATTGAAGACATTATGAATTGGCCTACTCCAAGAAATGTGACAGATGTAAGATATTTTATGGGACTTGTAGGATACTACAGGAGATTCATTGGGGGATTTTCCAAGGTTGCACATGCCATCACTTCTTTGCAAAAGAAGGGGATAAAGTTCAAATGGACTTCAAAGTGTGAAGAGAGCTTCTAGCGATTGAAGAATCTTCTCACCAGTGCACTAGTATTGAAAGTTACAGATCCAGAGAAATATTTTGTGGTATGTACCGATGCATGCGGACAAGGGCTGGGAGGAGTCCTTATGTAGGACAACCACGTGATATGTTATGAGTCAAGAAAGTTGAAGGAGCATGAGAAGAACTATGACACTCATGATCTAGAGCTTGCAGCCATAGTACACACCCTCAAGATGTTGAGACATTACTTGATGGGTAGAATATTTGAGCTCAGAATAGACCATTGTGGTCTGAAGTATTTGTTTGATCAACCTACTTTGAATGCTAGGAAAGTAAGATGGCTGGAATTTTTATGTGAGTTTGATTTCTCAATCAAGCACATAAAGGGAAAAGATAATAAGGTGGTTGATGCACTCAGCAGGAAGGTATAGGAAATGCATGTGGCATCTCTTAGTACTTTCCAATAAGATTTAAGGCAACAGATTGTTAATCATGTTGCCAGAGATGAATTGTACAAGCAGGTAAAAGACAAATTGCAGCAGCAAAGTCTTGAGAAGAAGTATGAGGGATATAAATTGGAAGAACATAGAATTCTTACTTATAAAGGAATAATTTCTATTCCAAATGTAGCATATTTGAGGAGAGTTGTTATGGATGAAATCCATCAAGCTCCGTATTCTGGTCACCCAGGATATTAGAAGACAATTACTACAGCTAGAAAGCAGTACTTTTAGCCAGGAATGAAAAAGGACATGGCTGAATACATTTCAAGGTGCATGAAATGTCAATAGGTAAAGGTTGAGCATCAACACCCAGCAGGATTGTTGCAGCCTTTGCCAGTTCCGGAATGGAAATGGGAAGTTATTTCCATGGATTTTATTATAGGATTGTCGATGACTTGTAGAAAAAATGATTCCATCATGGTTGTGGTAGACAAGTTGACAAAAGAAGCACATTTTATACCAGTGAAGTCTACGCACAAGACTGATGACATTGCAAAGATATTCATGAAGGTGATTTTCAAATTGCATGGATTGCCAAAGGAAATAGTTTCTGATAGAGATGTCAAGTTCAATTCCAATTTTTGGAAAGGATTGTTTGCATATTTGGGTACAAAGCTAAACTTCAGCATTGCCTACCATCCTCAAACATATGGGAAGACAGAAAGGGTTAGTCAGAGGCTTGAAGATATGCTTTGCATGTATGTGATGGACAAACAAACCAAGTGGGAAGATTACTTACACTTGGTAGATTTTGCTTATAACAATAGACAGCAGGAATCCTTGGGGATGAGTTCGTATGAAGCTTTGTATGGAAGAAGGTGTAGAACACCAGTGACTTGGGATAATCCAGTGAACAGGGTTATGCTTGGACCAGAATTGCTCAAGGAAATGGAGCAAGAGGTTGTAAATATTAGGCAAAATCTGAAAGTAGCACAGGACAGACAGAAAAGCTATGCAGATAAGCATAGGATGAATAAAGAGTTCAGTTTTGGGGATCATGTTTACCTCAGAGTGAAAGCAAAGAAAAGTTCCTTGAAGCTTGAAATTTCTGCCAAGATTTCACCTAGATACTGTGGGCCATTTGAAGTGCTTGAAAGAATAGGGCCTGTTGCATATAGACTTGCATTACCTGCTAGTACTAGAGCTCATAATTTTTTTCATGTTTCTTTGCTTCAAAAATATGTACATGATCCTAACCATGTGTTAAATTGGCATGTGATTCAGGTGGAACCCGAGGGAGAGTTCCAAATCAATCCAATGCACATCCTCGACAGGAAGGTCACAATGCTCCAGAACTGAGCCATAGGGCAGGTAAAGGTGCAATGGGATCATTACGAACCTGAAGAGGCTACGCGGGAGCTAGAGGATGCCATGTGATTGGCACATCCATTTTTTTTCAATCTTGTGGAACACTAAGGCGGTACCAGTGTAGCATTTTTTTCAAATTTTGTAAAGCACTGAGGACAGTGCTATTGAAGGGGGAGGGGAATGTAACACCCTGGTTTTGACCCCGTTTGCATTAAATATACATGATACATATATTGTAAATAATCAAAGGAAAAATCCCCACCATCGATTTGGTTGTGCTATGTTTCGGATTGGAATGGTCATTGATGGTATATCGGGACATGCGGCATATATTAAATTGTGACATCATGTAAATGTGCATTTTAATTAAGTAACCCAACCAGCTCTGTTCACTGCAACTAAATTGAGAAGGGGCATGATTCCAAAGGATAAGGAAGGGGAATGTTGAACATTAAGTGATGGGGGAAGAGCCATGTGTCACCACTCTCTTTTTCTCACTACCACATTAGTTATTTCGTTGTTAGTTGGGGGCAGTAATTGGCTGGCATAAATACCACTATGCTCACACTCTCTCCATGACATGCCTTGGGGTAGCGGATGGTCTGTCCACTGGGGATCGAGAGTCTGTTCATTTTCCTCATGCTGGGCGGATTTAAAAGGTTCCACATTTCATTGTTGGGGTTTCGCCTTCCCTCTCTCATGCTAATTGCTAGTATATGAGTTTGTTCCCCGTTCACGTAGAAATATGGTTCTCCTCTGCCTCACAGATTTGTGGATTGGCGAATCAATTCTTTCTTCTGTTCATGCAAAGCTTTGTGTATTTATCCACCATTGAACAGACTGTGTAATGTTCTATTATTCCATCGTGGAATCATGGTCATAATGGCATTCACAGTTATGTGTTTTGACTGTGTCTTTTTCCCCACATGCACATATTGAGGATCCGTTCCTTTCCCACTGCCGTCTGTGCAATTTCTCCAGCGATTACATTGAGGATCGGGTGTTGTGAGTTCATAGTCATTTGTGGGCTACTGTTTTCCCACGTTTTACTTGGTTATGTTTTCCCTTTTTGTGGTGGTATCGTTTGAAGAATTGTTGAGAGTTCCTACATTCTGGTCGACTGTGTTTTTCCCTTGTAAAATCTTGAATAGTTGTTTGGCTACTTGCATGTAGTGGCTTTGTCCTCGGACTACATTGGGTGGTGAATGACGGCCCAAGGTGCTTGATAAACCTGGTGGGTTGAGAACCACATAGACATAGCTACTGAGTTGGCTTTCTTCTCCATAACCCCTGAATAGCACTGGAAGTGAGATCAAGGTCTGAGGGACTGCATTGTAGAGAAGGGATTGATTTCCTTGTGTTGGGTGTGTGTGGGTGTTCTAGAAGCCAGGCTAGTTTTGGTGTTGGTGTCTGTAGCTCTTCAATGAGCTCATCAGCTTAGATTTTAGCCTTTCCCAACTCTTGGATGGCCTGATAAATCCAACTCTATTGGCTTGGTCTATCTGCTATTTTCCTAACAGATCCAACTCTAATGGCTTGGTCGATCTATTGTTCGCCTAATAAACCAAACTGTGTTGTCTTGGTTGAACTATGCACCATTGTGGTGGTGTTATCCTTGGATATGTGTAAGCCTGTTAGTTCCTTATTCCTTGGGGAATCATGCCCGACTCGGGGGTTACAGTGTTGCTGAGAGATTAAAGAGCACGTGGGCCTATGGTTGGGTGGAACGTTGCAGTGACGTAGCTGGTTGCGGAACAAGTTCTCTATAAGATAAGTATTCTTGCCTAACTTGTGTCTACAATTATAATTACCATTGATGAATGAATGACGATATACATGTTAAATGTTGATCTGTATATGCATGAATATTGATTGATTTGTTTTTATTTCGTTGTGTATATGAATGATTATGCCTCATAATATGTTTGATGTTTTAAGTATCATGCTTCAGCATTACATATATGTATGTTCATGTTTGTTGGGCTAGACGCTCGGATGATGTGATGTGTATCGTATCATCCTCTTTGCTGGTCAGAAGGTTGAGGACGTTACACAATGTTCCACCCAACCATAGGCCAGCATGCTCATGAATCTCTCAGCAACACTGCCGCTGCTGAGCTGGGCATGATTCCTTATGGAATAAGGGACTAAGCAGGCTTACACATAGCCAAGGTACACAAAATAGTCAAGTCAACACAGTTGGGTTTATTAGGCCATAAAGGAGCTAGGAAAGGCTAAAGGCTAAGTTGGTGGTCTCAATGGAGCGTTAAGGACGCCAACACCAGAGCTATCCTGACTTCTAAGACATCCACACACCCAACACAAGGAATCAGTCCCTTCTCTGCTTCATAGTCCCTCATGCCCTGACTTCCCTTTCCAATGCTCTTCAAGGGTTATGGAGAAGAAAGCCAGCAATATAAATATGTCTGAGTGGCTCCCAAACACCAAGTTTCTCAAGCATACCTAGCCTCCAATCCCACTCTAAACAGTCTGAAGACCAACCACCACATCGCCGCAGTGAAAACAAGCAGTTCACAGCTCTGTGATGAAAATAATGTTGATGTAATTGTAACTTCGGAATGTATTCACTTGTATTTCTTATGTATTGTAACCCGATGTTTATTCTGGGATGTATTGTAATGTAATTGAGTCATGTCATACCCCGATGTTTATTTCAGGAAGTTTCTATAATGTGAAATTCATGTCAAGTCATTGTGGGTAACCCTCCTATTGGTCAACGGTTAAAGTCCTCGTTGTTGTGGGGCCCTAGGGTTATTAGAATATCCTAGTGAAGTTGACCCTAGGTAAGTCATTGTAATTCAGGGCAATACTCCCCACCATTGTGTTAAGGATAAACCTCCTTGTTGGTTAGAGAAGGCAAAGTCCCCACAAGTTGTGGGGCACTAGGGTTATTAGACACTCCTAGAGATGTCGGCTCTAGTAAGTAATTCTTAAGTGAGGCCGACATGATGGAGTGGGTTCCAAGTGAATGGAATAATATAAATAGAGAGTGAGTATCTCTATTTATAACACACACTCACTCATTGGGGCACATGGGTGAGAGAGGAGAAGCTCTCTCAGTGTGAGAGAGAGAGATAGAAGCTGTGGAGATCATTTTACTGTTTTCAGGTTTTACTTTTGGTGCTGATTCTATTTTTGAGGAATTTGCAGGGTTTTTGCCTTTATGGTTTCCCCGAGGAAAATTCTTTGTGTCTCTTGTCTCTTGTGTTTTATTGCTATGCTTGTTATTCTCTCAGTTAAAGATCCTAATGTAATGCTAGCTTGAATGATAAAATATAACATGGTATCAAAGCTAACCTGAGAAGAAGAAATTGTGCAGATATAGAAGCTAGGACTTCTTAATTTTTGGGTCTCTCTCCATAATCCATTAGCAAAAGTATTCTAGGATGACTCTCCGTTGAAGGGCGCATCTTTCTGTCGAAGCGGAATTCGATTCCGAGCATTTTTAGTTTTGGTGCAGAAAATTAGGGCTTTCTATAGAAGAGGAATTTTTGAGTGAGCTCAGCATAAGATTTTTCTCCTCATCAAAATTGAATTTTAGAGACCTGGATCAAGAAATTTGGTTGGGTGAAACTCTAGGAAATTCAAACCCTAGTTTGACCCTGATCTAGAAAAACCCTAAATACTAAAACTGCTACGTTTTGGTACATTCGCTATATCCTAAGATTGGAAATGGCCCCAGTAGCTGAAAATTTTTGAGGAAAAATATAAAATATTTATTTACACTGTTTCCAAAATTCAGCCTCAGATTTGCTATATTCTGGGAGACATGATCCCTCCAAGTTAGGGTTCCAACCTCTTCCAGAATTCATCCCTAAACAGGACATCTAGGGAGAATTGCTATATATTGGGATAAAAAGGTCCAAATGACATTTATAAAAATGTTCCAGAAATTTTGTAGACCATACTTTCTATGGTCCAAATTTTAGACTCAGAAGATGAACCAGTGACATGGGAAATTCCGTACAACTTCACTGTTCTGAACAGTCCTGAAACAGGTCACCTTGGGAAAATGATCATAAGTCCCAATTGGTGAAACCAATTCTGATGAAAACTATGGTGTTGTAACTTGGACATGAAAGGATACCTTAGTATGAATTTACAAACATAGAGGAGCAATAATTTTGGAGATACCATATAAACAGTAAAAGGGATTTCTGCAGAAGAAATTGGAAAACTAGGGCTTCCTGTTCCGGGAGCTTTCCTCCACTGTTTTCAGAAAATGAGTACATTGGACAGATCTATTTGAAGATATATATATTTCTATCAAATCAGATCTGAATGATTCCAAGTTTTGAAAATTAGGGTTTATCTGACAAACCCTAGATCAGCCAGCTCCGGAACCAGGACAGACACCTCAAATCAGTAAGATCTAATCTTTTGCTATTTTCATTTGAGGTTCTCATTTAAAAGTGATGTATCACATTGGCTTGATGATAATCTTGGTGAAGTTGAAAAATTCCAAGCATGGAAGTATATGATCTCTCTGAAGAAAATGAATTGGACACCTGCATAAGTAGAGAGGTTCCAGTTCCAGATGGAGATGAAGCTAGAAGCCTTACACAAGAAGAACTTGGTCAAGGCCAAGAAGATCATTGTTGATTCAATCACAGATCAACTTGTACCACAACTATATTCCCTAAAATCACCAAAGATGTTTGATTCCTTGACCAATATATTTCAAGGGAAGAACATACATCAGAAGATGATCTTAAGAAACCAGTTGAAGAATGTGAAGATCCAGAATGCAGAGACCATGCATTCATACTTTACAAAGGTCTCTCAAATCAAAGAACAACTTGAAGCGGTAAAAGAAGAACTGAAGAATGCAGAAGTGGTGCTAGCCACCTTGAATGGCCTCCGAGGATCATGGGATTCATTCATTCGAGGAATGTGTGCCAGAAGGAAGTGATTACTTTTAGTAGACTCTGGGAAGAATAAGAATCTTGACTCATAAGAAGAGAAGAGAATATGGGAGCACTTGAAGATCAAGCTCTCAACATCAAAAGAAGATCCCTCAACCAATGAGAAACATGAAGATCTCAACTCTTGAAGAACCTCTTATCCATATTAGCATTTGGATCAGAAATGATGCTATTATGAATGAAGAAGATGATGAAGCTGAAGGCTCAAGAAGGAGTCTACCCACGAAACAAATAAATATAAGTATTCAATTGTAATTTCATGATATTGTTTTTTTATGCATTTGTTTATATTCAGTTAATGTATTATGCATGATAGAATGTTTGCATTAACGACAGTATACTACTAATATGCATATGATTGGTAAGTATATCATGATGCTATACAAATCTCGATTGCTACTTATCTAGAATGAAACCTCTTTGCTGACATACTGGATTAGTGCACAATCTCAATGTTGTCCTGGAAGAGATGGAAGGCATCTAGAAAAGTTTCCGTGAGATATGGATGAATGTTGTATTGGCTAAAGTAGTTGCATGATCATATATTTATGCATAAGAAATTGCGAGTATGAATATTCCTTATTAAATGTTTCTAACCATACAACTAATGCATTTGACTTGTAGGAAAGATCACATAGATAATCGCCTACAAGCAAAGAAGAATGAAGAATTGTTCCGAAGAACAAGTGATGATAGTTCAAAGACAAAGAATAATATGACGAGTGTAGAAACATCATTGATGTAGAACCTTCTAGCCATGAAGAAGTAACCAAGAAGAAAGGGAAGACCAGTTCAAGAAGAATGATGTCTAGGATGCAGTATTGATACATAAAGGGAATTTCGTAGTTCCATCATGCAGGAGATGGAAACATCGTGGGATACAAAGCGAGATTCGTAGCATGAGGCTTCTCACAAAAAGAAGGCATAGACTATAAAGAGACATTTGAATCTAGTAAGAGTTGAAACACATACATGATGATCTCGATGAAGATCTTAATATTTGATACAAGGTTGAAGATGAAAGTCTATACACTAGATGGTTACATAGAATATTAGTAGCATAGGAAGTTACTTGTCACTCCGGTACAGGATGTTTCAGTGCATAGAGTACAGAAGATAGAGGGAGTATGATGCTTCAGAGGGAGTGACTACAAAAGATCTAAGGTTATACATGGTACAACAGGATGGATAGATTACTGATGACTCTAGGCTTTAAAGAGAATAAAGTGGATTCCAACCTTTACTTCAAGGTTGAAGGCGGAAGACCAGTGATGCTCCTATTATGTGTCGATGCACTATTTTTCTAGGCATGGAGGTGTGGAAGAATGCAAATGGAATATTCCTTGGACAAAGGAAGTATGCAATAGAGACCCTGAAGAGGTTCAGGATGATGGACTACAAGGCCATGACCACACCTATGGAATCTAACATGAAGCTATTGAGTGATGCTTCATCAGATATGGTTGAATGCTACGATGTATCATTAGATGATTGGGTCCTTGATGTACCTGAAAAACACGAGACCATATATTTGCTTTACTATGAACACCTTGAGCCAGTTCCTGATAGATCCGAGACATGTTCACTTGACTGCTCCAAAGCATATTCTGAGGTACCTGAGGGGTACAATTGATTATGGGCTCAAGTACGACGTGAATCAAAAGATTAACCTAGAGGGTTATGTTGATTCAAATTGGGCAGGTAGTGCCATCGATAGAAAGAGCACTTCAGGGTGTTGCTTCAATATGGGATCAGGTGTGATCTCTTGGTTTAGCAGGAAGCAATCATGTGTGGCACTAAGTACAACTGAAGTAGTGTATTTCATAGCTTGTTCAGGTAGTTGTGAGGCAGTATGGCTGCGGAAGCTACTGTCTGATTTATTTGATCTCCAGATGGATGCTACTAGTATATATTGTGACAACCAGAGTTGTGTGAAGTTGTTGGAGAACCCGATGTTCCATGACAAGTCAAAGAATATCAAGATCAAGTATCACTATATCAGGGATATGGTATAGAGGGGAGCAGTGAAGCTCCAGTATGTTGCGACGGAGGAATAGATAGATGATGTGTTGATGAAGCCATTGGCTAGGGTGAAGATCGAGTACTTCAGGGAGAAGCTTGGTGTTCTACAGATTGAGGTTTCCTCCAAGGGGAAGTGATGAGACCCATAGCCATTCTGACAGAGTGAGAGGATTGGTTCCTTCCATGGTCAGATGCAAGGGCTGAGACATTCTGTCATGGTGAGAGGATTGGTTCCTTCCATATCAGATATGAGTGCTGAGATCCATATCCATTCTGACGAGTAGGTCAGATATAAGGGCTAAGCCATTCTATCATGGTGAGAGGATTTGGTTCCTTCCATGTCAGATATGAGTGATGAATTCCATTCTTGGAATGGAGATACCTAGTCAGTTACCAGGAACACTCACTCTGGGACTGAGAGAGCCATTATGATGAGTAGGTTAGATGTAAGGGCTGAGCCATTTTGTCATGGTTAAAGGATTAGGTTCCTCCCATGTCAGATGTGAGTGCTGGCCATTCTGTTGAGTAGGACATATGTAAGGGAAACTGCCATTCTCCTGTAGAATGGAGGTGCCTGGTTAGTTACCAAGTAGCTCAGTGTAGGATTGGGGGCCATTCTGATATGATGGTTAGATTGGTTCTTACAGGATTAGATGTGAGTGCATGCCTTTTCGAACATGCAGATGGATTGGTTCCTTGTATATGTCAAATGTAAGTGCAGATCCTTTCTTCGATCATGTGTTAATTAGATATAAGTGATGATCCTTTCTTTGATCATGTATTGATAAGATATAAGTGCTGTGGATTTCTTTGATCATTGGTTGATCAGATGTAAGTGCAGTGCCTTTGTTCGATCATTGGTCGATCAAATGTAAGTGCTGGGCCTTTCTGACAAGGTTGTGGGCTTTGTCATCACATGGTCAGATGTGAGTGCTGGGTGTTTCCTTTCTGATATGATTATAGGATTAGTTCCTACATGATCAGATGTAAGTGTTGGGCGAAGACCTACATGGTGGCTAGGCCTACATCCAGCATGAAAAAGGGATGGCTCTGTAGAACTTCCTGTGACAAGAAGAATAATGAGATAGCACCTATGAAGATTCAGAATTGATGATCCAACAAAGATGATCCAGATCGAGGGATGATGGAGATCCAGAGATGATGCTCCAGAGATGATCTAGATTGAGTGATGATCTAGATCCAGTAGTGATGATCCAGATCCAGTGATGATTATCTAGATCGAGTGATGATCCAGATCCAGAAATGAAGATGACATGAATACAAAGATGACTTGAAGATGACGAGGACTTGATGATGACCCAGATGTTACAGAGAAGAAGACTTGTGCCAATAAATTGTGTCGAGAGAATACCTTCCTAGTTAAGATGGAGTGTTGATGTAATTGTAACTTTGGAATGTATTCACTTGTATTTCTTACGTATTGTAACCCGATGTTTATTCTAGGATGTATTGTAATGTAATTGAGTCATGTCATACCCCGATGTTTATTCTAGGAAGTTTCTATAATGTGAAATTCATGTCAAGTCATTATGGGTAACCCTCCTATTGGTCAAGGGTTAAAGTCCCCGCAGTTGTGGGGCCCTAGGGTTATTAGACTATCCTAGTGAATTTGAACCTAGGTAATTCATTGTAATTTGGGGCAATATTTCCCACCATTGTGTTAAGGATAAACCTCCTTGTTGGTCAGAGGAGGCAAATTCCCCACAAGTCATGGGGCACTAGGGTTATTAGACACTCATAGAGATGTCGGATCTAGTAAGTAATTGTTGTAATGTCCCAAATTTGGCACTGGGTCACAATGGAAAAATCACATTTTCCATATTCATGAAAATTTTCAAATGGATGCTAAAAGTCAAATAATTTCCAAGGAGGAAAATCATTAGTTTCCTAGGTTGGGGGTGGAAGCTTTGAGATTTGGAATAAGGGGGATAATAAATGATGTTTAGACATTATAAGGGGATACATATTTAATAATTTATCTTATTAAATAAATACAATATAAAATGGAAATTGAAATAGATCATGAAGACACATGGAGACTATGGGGCTCACACTAGCTAGAATTCATATGTTAAATGGTATCTTTCTCTTGCAAATTTGAATATATGGGAAGTATAATGTTTTTGTATGGATTATAATGTTAATATACTTGTCCATATACTTCATAGGTCAAATTTGGGATGAATTGTAACATACATGGGAGAGGAAGAGCCAAATGGGAGTTTCATGGACACTTGGCTAGATTCCCTTTACATTTATGACAACTATGACACCAATGATGGAGATTCTATGACAGTTATGACCCAAGTCAGATATGAAGGATGAAATAATGACATAATGACATTTCAGGCCTAAATAGAGAATCTTGGAGGTCGAAATTGGGAGTTGGAGAAGGCCAAGAGGCTCCTACTCAAATTTGGGAGAAGAGGGAAGGTGAAGAGAGAGGCCATATGGCATAGCATGAGAAGCCACACCAATTCGACTTGGATTTGGTTTATGGATGGATTTGGAACCTTAGAATACCAATAATTTTTATAAAATATATGTATCAGCCATGAGAAGAGGACTTTTCTCATTTGTGAAATTTTCATTTGTGAATTGTGAGAGCTAGTGGATGACTAGTTTTCTTGCTTAAGCCAATTTCGAGGGTGAAAGATTCCCATCCTAGTTGGTGTTTGGAAAGGCCACTCAGGTATTTCATGGATATTTAATGTAATATTATTTTCAGGTTTAATCTACAGGAAATATTGTGTATTCTTCTATTGCAGCATTCTCTCTCAACTATTTCCAGTTTTCACACCATATTCATGCCAATGGAGGGATTGCGCTTTGGGTGAGCTATTGATCTGTTTGGTGAATATTATAATGCTAATTATCTCATGTTATAATTTATATTCTCTTTATTTCATTTTTATAATACTCTCAGGTCAAAATACCCAAAATAATTCATGCAAAAATGTTGAACAATGAAGAAATAGTGTCATTTCCCCACTACCTTGTTGTGTACCATTGTAATGCTGATGATTTCGAATTGGGAGAGCCTTTAATTATACATTTATTATTGGAATAATTTCAATATTATTTTTTCTTTATTCTAAAAAAGTTTCAAGTCGAAATTCCGAATATTTGTCTGCCAAAATGACTTTTAATAAACAAACAATGACCATTTCCACTCCATTTTGATATATGCCATGGTAATGCTTATTATTGCAAATGGGGGAATGCATATCTGATAAATTTATGATGTATGGACTATAATTAATGTTTATTTCAATTATAATTTTCATTAATTAAGCATTGGAATCCATTTTACTCATTTTTATTGCATTAGGAGAAGATTTGATGCATTTTCCCCAAGGGTTGAAATTGTGACTTGGGGGTTTTTTTTTAAAGAGTCATAACAGACTGTATAAATTGAAACATGATGAATTGAGACTTTTAAAAGGTCCCTTACACATAACCATCCTCTTTTCATAAATTCAAGTGACTTTGGGATCATTTGTGAAGCCATTTCTGGCAATTACCCAAGGGGAATTGGAGCCCCAATTTGCTAGTAAAGAATCCTACTTTGAACAGAACATTAAACAAGTTTACAGAAGTAATTTGGAGGTCACAAAACATACATGAGAATTTTATTTAAGTTATATTATCATTATTGTACCTTCAGATAAAATTTGGAATCATTTGGGTCAATTTGGAGGTCTAGACATCAAAACTAGTCAAGAGCCAAAATTGAGAAAAAATTAGAAAATTGGGCATTTTAATAAAATTCCAAAAAAGAGACATTATAGTGGTATCATAGGATGGTCTTGGCACCTATTGAAGTTATTTATGGTATATATGAATTTAATAAATTCATTAATCCATGTGGTGATGATATGTCCAGGAAGGTTAATCAAGCATTCAAATTGGCACATAAAACTATTCATTTTGAAGACCTTAATGATTGGTTGAAGGAATTTATAAAAAATAATTCAAATAAGAACTCATTAAGGAATAATAATCAATACACAAGTAGAGAGGAGACCAAGGAGCTACAAATGTCTGTGGGTGTTGAAGAAGAAAAGGCATTACATGAAGAGGATCGAAATTCACTCCCTAATGACTTAGAAAAAGATGAGGAAACATCACATGAGAAGGAAGAAGAGTACCTTGAAACAAATGAGTATCATTCTGAAACAAATTATACTATGGACATGGACCAAAGAGCATCTACTGACGGATTCTTGAACTATGAAGGAGTACCTATTGATGGGTGCTCACACCTCTATGTTGGTGACATAGAGATCAATTTTGAAAGTTTTGCTGCAAGCCAAACTTCCATTAAACCTGAAAATGAATGCCTTGTAGAAGTTGAAGAATAAATAATATCAACTTCCCCATCACCACTTGAGCTTCATGAAGTTGGTCCAAGCAAGAAGGAAGAAGATGAGGATGTTAATTTTCAAGAGCCTCATTTTCTTGAAGGGTCCTTAAAAATGAATGAAAAGAAGATCCAAGAGGCCCTTAGCATACTCCATGACACTCAAGCATTGGTATCTAATTATTTTTGGAGAGCTACTTCCTTGGAGGAGCCATCCTTCCTTGAAGACATGGAGAAGATCGAAAGAGAAATGTGAAACATCAAAGGTAATTTCATGTCTTTGCTTTTTGATAGAAAAAATGTCATTGAGCTTAGTGAATGTTTACATGAATCCTACTTGAAGAATAATGAAGTTATTAATAAGCTCACAATTCAAAATGAGCAACTTCTTGAAAAGTTGCAAGACACTTGTTTTTCCTCCTATGTTTCAGATTGTCGAATGGTAGATTGTTTGGAGGATTCTCATGACATGGTGGATCATGAGAAATTTGGAAATTTGAATGTACTTGATGTATTTGAATATGTGATTAAAGAGATCCAAACACTTGATGTGGTTGAAGAGGAACTTTAATTGTCTCTTGATGAAGGGTATGCAATTTTTAAATAAGAACATGATTCCTCTACATTGGAACCAATCTATGACAAAGGTTTCACACTCTTAAAGGAGCTGCATAATCCTACCCCTATGGATCCTTCACATTATGACAATTTTTCACTTAATGATAATTTGGGTGAGTTGGTTCTTTCTCCTACATCCTACACGTCTAAATTTTGCAGCATTCATCCTAATGAAGTATGGGTGAAAGGTTTCTTTTTGATGGTGCCACATGAAGAGAATGGACATTCTATTTCTCCTTTTGATGATGTAATTATTAGAGAACCATATTATTTACATTTGCAGAAGAATCCTTTTTTACATTATTATTATACACATCTACATGGGTGCACCTATGATGTTCACTTGAGTCACTTGGAGAATCATGATTTTCCTTGCTCATTGCCTAGTCTATTTGATGTTGGAGGAACTTCATCACACACTTGAGTGAAGAGATATGTGATTGAAGAAAATTATTATTGGAAGAAAAATTCTCTATTATTTCATGATGATATACATATTCATGGGTGTATTGATGAGACTTTTTTGACCCACTTGAAGTCTTCATGTTTTCTTTGCTCATTATTTGGTAAAGGTTCTTCATTCACTCCTTGGATGAAAGGACACATGGCTGATTATATTGATGCACATTATATATATTTGGAGCAGAATAGTGGGACATGGGATCCTCACCTATGTCATTGGAGCAGATTTAATTGGTCAATTGAAGCTTGTATGCACTTGGCAAATGGTAGTCTACTCATTTGGAGGTATAAGCACTTTCATGATTTATTGGTGACACCTCCTTGATGTACATTCTTATTATGTTTTTATATACTTTGATTATATATATTATGCACTCATGATGTTTGGAAGAAAGCATACAAGAAAATTGGATCAAGGAATTATCTTTTCAAATGGTATGGGTTGGAGAGCACTCTTAATTATTGGAGTGCAATGCAAGCAATGGGACCCTGGTATAGTTTTTAGTCCGATTGATTTCAAATTCTTTGGGAAACAAGCAGTATGGGAGATTGATTCCCCACTTAATAAGGTGATCTTAATTAGATTATTGCAGCAGAAATCATGGTGGTTCCTCTTTGAAATATTCATGGAATCTCAAAGACTCAAAGTGGGAAGCTTAGTGGCAACTTCAAAGAATCATACTGAAAGCAGGTTCTTCAACAACCATGTTTGAAATTGCTTGAGGACAAGAAATATTGGGAAGGGAGGATTTGTAATTTCCCAAATTTGGAATTGGGTCACAATGGCCAAATCACATTTTCCATATTCATGAAATTTGTCAAATGGATGCTAAAAGTCAAATAATTGCCAAGGAGGAAAATCACAAGTTTCCTAGGTTGGGGGTTGAAGCTTTGAGATTTGGAAGAAGGGTGATAATAAATTATTTTTAGACATTATAAGGGGATAAATATTTAATAATTGATATTATTAAATAAATACAAGATAAAATGGTAGTGGAAATAGAGCATGAAGACACATGGAGACTATGGGGCCCACACTAGCTAGAATTCATATGTTAAATGGTATCTTTCTCTTGCAAATTTGAATATATGGGAAGTATAATGTTTTTGTATGGATTATAATGTTAATATAATTGTACATATACTTCATACATTGAATTTGGGATGAATTTTAACTTACATGGGAGAGGAAGAGCCAAATGGGAGTTTCATGGACACTTAGCTAGATTCCCCTTACATTTATGACGGCTATGACACCAATGATGGAGATTCTATGACAGTTATGACCCAAGTCAGATATCAAGGCTGAAATACTGACATACTGACATGTTATTCCTGAATAGAGCATCTTGGAGATCTAAATTGGGAGTTGGAGAAGGCCAAGAGGCTCCTACTCAAATTTGGGAGAAGAGGGAAGGTGAAGAGAGAGGCCACATGGCATAGCATGAGAAACCACACTAATTAGACTTGGCTTTGGTTTATGGATGAATTTGGAACCTTAGAATACCAATAATTTTTATAAAATACAGGGATCAGCCATGAGAAGAGGCTTTTTCTCATTTGTGAATTGTGAGAGCTAGTGGATGACTAGTTTTCTTGCTTCAGCCAATTTCGAGGGTGAAAGATTCTCATCCTAGTTGGTGTTTGGAAAGGACACTCAGGTATTTCATGGAGATTTAATGGATTCTTATTTTCAGGTGTATTCTACAGGAAATAATGTGTATTCTTCTATTATAGCACTCTCTCTCAACTATTTCCAGTTTTCACACCATATTCATGCCAATGGAGGGATTGCGCTTTGGGTGAGCTATTGATCTCTTTGGGAAGATTATAATTCTAATTATATTATGTTATGATGTATATGATATTTATTTCATGTTTATAATACTCTCAGGTCAAAATACCCAAAATAATTCATGTAAAAATGTTGAACAATGAAGAAATAGTGTCATTTCCCCACTATCTTGTTGTGAATCATTGTAATGATGATGATTTTGAATTGGGAGAGAATTTAATTGTCCATTTATGATTGAAATAAGTTAAATATTATATTTTATTCATTCTCAAAAATTTTCAAGTCGAAATTCCCAAGATTTGTCTGCCAAAATGACTTTTAATGAACAAACAATGACCATTTCCACTCCATTTTTTATATATGCCATGTTAATTCTTATTATTTCGAATGGGGGAATGTATATATGATAAATGTATGATGTATGGACTTTAATTAATGTGTGTTTCAATTATTTTTTTTATTACTTAAGCATTGGAATCCATTTTACTCTTTTTTATTGCATTGGGAGAAGATTGGTGCATTTTCACCAAGGGTCGAAATTGTGACTTGGGGGTTGTTTTGGAAAGAGTCATAACCGACTCTATAAACTGAAAAATGATGCATATTGGACTTTGAAAAGGTCCCTTACACATACCTAGACTCTTTTCATAAATTCAAGTGACTTTGGGATCATTTGTGAAGCCATTTCCTGCAATTACCCAGGGGGAATTGGAGCCCCAATTTGCTAGTAAAGAATCCTACTTTGAATAAAAAATTAAACAAGTTTGAAGAAGTAATTGGGAGGTAAAAAAAAATACATGAGAATTTTATTTAAGTTATATTATCATTCATGTACCTTCATAGAAAATTTGGAAGCATTTGGGTCAATTTGGAGGTCTAGACATCAAAACTAGTCAAGAGCCAAAATTGAGAAAAAATTGGAAAATTGGGCATTTTAATAAAATTCCGAAAAAGGGACATTACAATTGTTAAGTGAGGCTGAAATGATGGAGTGGGTTCCAAGTGAATGGAATAATATAAATAGAGAGTGAGTCTCTCTATTTATAACACACACTCACTCATTGGGGTGCATGAGTGAGAGAGGAGAAGCTCTCTCAATGTGAGAGAGAGAGATAGAAGCTGTGGAGATCATCTTACTGTTTTTGGGTTTTAATTTTGGTGCTAATTCTATCTCTGAGGAAGTTGCGGGGTTTTCTCCTTTATGTTTTCCCCGAGGAAAATTATTTGTGTCTATTGTCTCTTGTGTTTTATTTCTATGCTTGTTATTCTCTCAGTTAAAGATCCTAATGTAATGCTAGATTGAATGATAAAATCTAACAAATAAAGACAACAGGGTGACAACCCAAACAAAAATGGTGAACACAGCTTAAGTCAAACAAGATGATTCAGAGTTGTTCTTGGCCCTAGCATGGCCAAAACAACTTAGAAGTAACCCAAAAATAGGGGAAGGACAACAACTACAATTTTACCACTGTAGCAACGAGAGAAACACAAACTCACAGCAAATCTCAAATGGAGGTGAATATCTAATTCTCAGCCTGGACAGGGGAAACACATACGCGGAACCCAAAATTGGTATGGAGAAACACACATACACACAGTCAAAATGCAAAGGCTTATTCATATGAATTCATGGGTGACAGAACATGATTCCCAACTCACTGCGTGAGTCCCAAAACAACGAAGAACCTTCTGTGTGAGGAGGACCACACCCCTTTTCCCACCAATGCATAAGGAGAGTGAACAGAATGACTCTCTATGGAGGAAGAACCTGAACCGCCCTCCATGAGAGTGAGAAAGACCAAGGAATGACCATGAATCAAAATCATGGAGTCATGGGAGAGTTGAGAGAGTGGAATATTGCTTCCCTTCCCCAGCGATGTGAAGAGGAAGAGTCCGCTGGTGGAGTGGGCACGTGGGAAAGGACTGACAGTCCTACCACAACCACCACTACTAAGCAATAACTGCTCCCAGATAGTAGAAGTTTAAATGGGTGGTCGACAAATGGAAATATCCCAGTGGCCCCCATGTTTTAGGCAATACCCCCCCCTTAACCTTAGGAATCAGGTCCTTTTCATTAACATTGCACCGTCGTAGCTGGATGTAGGTTCATTTTAATTAATGTGCATATTTACATGATGCCAAAACTGTAATGTGCCAGTAGCACAATATACCATCGGCAATGATCCTTATTTCCAAAACATACACAACCAAATCAATGGTGGGGCTTCTGCCTTTAACTCCACACCACGATTAATTACAAAATATACATCATGTATCTTTTAATGAAAATGGGGTCAAAACCGGGGTATTATAGGGTATGTATACTATGTTTATTTTATTGATGATTTTTCTAGAAAGGCATGGATATACTTTATAAAGAACAAATATGAAGTATTCAGCAAGTTCAAGGAATTCAAAGCCTTGATCGAGAATCACATAGAAAAGAAGATCAAGACCTTTCGATCAGATAATGGCAGAGAGTTCACATAAAAAGAATTCAAAGAGCTATGCAAAGACTCAGGGATTAAGAGGGAGTTATCCACTCCATATAATCCACAACAGAATGGGATTGTAGAAAGAAAGAATAAAACGATCATGGAAACAACAAGGGCCATGCTTCATGATCAATATCTTCTCATGCATCTATGGGTAGAAGCTTCTAGAACAGCAGTGTATGTACAGAACCGTACTCCACATAGAGTACTCGAGAACAAGAATCCTAAAGAAATATTCTCTAGCAAGAAACCAGAAGTCATCCATCTTAGAATATTCGGTTGTCATGTATACATACACATTCCGAAAGAAAAGAGGACGAAGTTAGATCCTTTAGGAAAGAAGGGTATATTTGTGGGATACTCTGAAAGCTCGAAGGCCTACAGAATATACTTCCCGGGGTTTAAGAATATTGACATTAGCAGAGATGTAACATTTGATGAAGATTCATCCTACATCAAATCCAGGAAGAGACTGGCTGAAGAACATGAAGAAACAAGAGCACCCAGAATTCATGATACAATCATGAACGAAGAAATTCAAGAAGAAGATTGAGAATTAGAAGAACCTCAAGAACCTGTAGATCCACCTTAGGAGAAGAATCCTCATAAGAGGAAACCTTCTTGGGTACGGGAAATTATCCAAGGTGCAGAAAGATATGCGGCTTCAGAAGAAACACACAAAGGAAGAAACATAACTAGGTCCTGCTCCAGTTATGTAGCCTTGCTATGTGACATTATTGATAAAGAACCTTACAACTATGAGGAAGCGGTAGAAAGGAAAGAATGGAAGGAGTATATGATCGAAGAGTATCAATCGATCATGAAGAATGATGTTTGGGATGTTGTCCCAAAACCAGAAGGGAAGTCCATTGCAACTTCCAAATGGATCTACAAGATCAAGCATGCTACAGATGGCAGCATAGAGAAATATAAAGCAAGATTCGTGGCTCATGGTTTCTCCTAGAAAGAAGTAATAGATTATGAACAAACTTTTGCACCTGTATCCAGATACACTCCATCAGATTAGTACTTGCTCTAGGTGCAGTGATGAAATGGAAGATATGCTAGATGGATGTCAAGACTTCCTTCTTGAATGGTGTAGTAGAAGAGGAAGTGTATGTGGATCAACCACTCATTTTTGAGACACATGACAGGGAGTCTCATGTCTATATATTGAAGAAAGCCCTATACGGTTTGAAACAGGCACCTAGGACATGGTACGACAGAATTGATGGCTTCCTATCTAGTTTGGGCTTTACCAAGAGTAAAGAAGATTCCAACCTTTACTATAAGGTTGAAGATGGAAATCCAGTGATACTCCTACTATATTTGGATGATCTGTTTGTGATAGGTGTGGATGGGTTGATTGTTGATATGAAGAGGAAACTTTCTGCCGAGTTTGAAATGAAAGACTTGGGAATGATGCACTATTTCTTAGGAATGGAGGTGTGGCAGAATGCGGATGGAATCTTCCTTGGACAAGGGAAGTATGCAGTAGAGATTCTGAAGAGATTCGGGATGATGGATTGCAAGGCCATAACCACACCTATGGCATCGAAACTAAAGCTATTGAGTGATTCTTCATCAGAAGTGGTTGATGCTACAATGTATCGTTAGATGATTGGGTCCTTGATGTACCTGACAAACATAAGACCAGATATTTGCTTTGCTGTGAACACCTTGAGCCAGTTCCTGAAAAATCTGAGACATGTTCACTTGATTGCTGCAAATCATATTTTGAGGTACCTGAAGGGTACAGTTGATTATGGGCTCAAGTACAAGGAAAATCAGAAGATTAACCTAGAGGGTTATGTTGATTCAGATTGGGTAGGAAGTGCCATCAATAGGAAGAGCACTTCAAAATGCTACTTCAGTATGGGATCAGGTGTGATCTCTTGGTTTAGCGGGAAGCAGACCTGTGTGGCACTGAGTACAGTTGAAGAAGAATATGTTGCAGCTTGTTCAGCTAGTTGTAAGGCTGTGTGGCTGAGAAATATACTGTCTAATTTATTTGATCTCCAGTTGGATGCTACTTGTATATATTGTGACAATGAGAGTTGTGTGAATTTGTCAGAGAACCCAATGTTCCATGACAAGTCGAAGCATATGGAGATCAAGTATCACTATATCAGGGATATGGTGTAGAGAGGAGCAGTGAAGCTCCATTATGTTGCAATAGATGAACAGATAGTTGATGTGTTGATGAAGCCATTGGCTAGGGTGAAGTTTGAGTACTTCAGGGAGAAGCTTGGTGTTCTCTAGATCGAGGTTCCCTCCAAGGGGAAATGATGAGACCTAGAGCCATTCTGACATGGTGAGAGGATTAGGTTCCTTCCATGGTCAAATGTAAGGGCTAAGCCATTCTATCATGGTGATAGGATTTGGTTCCTTCCATGTCAAATGTGAGTGCTGAGCCATTCTAATGTGACCATAGGATTGGTTCCCGCATGATCAGATATAAGGGTTGAATGCCATTCTTGGAATGGAGGCACCTGGTCAGTTACCGAGAATACTCAGTCTGGGACTGAGGGCCATTCTGATATGACTGTAGGATGTAGTCTTACATGATCAGATGTGAGTGCATAGCCATTCTAATGTGATTGAGGGATGTGTTTCCACTTAATTAGATATAAGGGTTGATGCCATTTTTGGGAGAATGGAGGCATCTGGTTAGTTACCAAGAATCCTCAGTCTAGGACTGAGAGCCCTTTTGATGTGATGTGTTTACACATGGTTCAATGTAAGTGCAGAGCCTTTCTGATAAGATGAGGTTGGATGTAAGTGTTGAGCCATTTTGGCACGATGTGTTTACACATGGTCATATGTGAGTGTTGTGCCTTTCTGACAGGATGAGGTCAGATGTAAGTGCGGAGCCTTTTCGACAAGTTGAGGTTGGATGTAAGTGCTCAGCCATTCTGGTGCAATGTGTTTACACATGGTTAGATGTGAGTGTTTGTCCTTTCTGATAAGATGAGGTCAGATGTGAGTGTCGGGCGTGCCTTTCTGACAAGATGAGGTCAGATATAAGAGTTGGGTGGGCCATTCTGACTTAGGGTCAGATATAAGTGCTGAAGACCTACATGAAGGGTAGGCCTACAAACAGCATGAAAAAGGGTTGGCTCTGTAGAACTTCCTATGATGAGAAGAATCGAGAGATAACACCATTCTAAGATAGCACCAATGATGATCCATACTTGATGATGATCTAGATTAAGTGATGATCCAGATGTGATAATGATCTAGACTTGATGATGATCCAGATTTGATGATGATACAGTGATGATGATCTAGTAGTGATGATCCAGCAATCGCAATGATCTAGATCCCATGATGAACAAGACTTGAAGAAAAAGATGACTTAGAAGAAGACTTGAAGATGAAGATGACTTGAATATGAAGAAGACTTGAATACGATGATGACTTGAAGATGAAGAAGACTTGAAGATGAAGACAACTTGAAGATGAAGATGACGAGATGATCCAGTCGATACAGAGAAGAAGACTAGTCCTAAAAATTGTGTCAAAATAATACCTTCATAGTTAAGAGGGAGTGTTGATGTATTTGTAACTTCGGAATGTATTCACTTGTATATCTTATGTCTTGTACCCTGATTTTTATTCTAGGAAGTGTCTATAATGTATTTGAGTCATGTCGTGCCCCGATGTTCCTATCGGGAGGTTCTATAATGTTTAACAAGTCATGTCAAGTCATTGTGGGTAACCCTCCTATTGTTCAAGGGTTAAAGTCCCCACAATTCCGTGGCATTGGGGTTATTAGACTCTCTTAGAGAAGTCGGCCCTAGTGAATCATTGTCAAGTAAAGAATTAATATAAATAGAGAGTGTGTTATACCAGAATCATGTCATCATCATGTGATAAGACCTTTGACATACCTATTTTCCCTTAATCCCAGCACTTGGAGTGGAAACCCATGTTGTTTGTCAATCTTTCATGAAAATTCCCAACACCGTGCTTTCCTTGCTAGCCATGACCAGTTCCTTTCTCGCACCACCTTTCTGTTGTTTTCCATAAGTTGTGCCACCACCTATTTCCTTTGGTCCATAAGCGGTTCTTACCTGAACTGCTCTGTCATAAGAGGAGAAACGCAGTACCCTAGGTAAAATGGGAAAATGAGAAGATTCTCAAGGCTTCTAGATCATGAGCCTCATGTCCTCTCTTATCCCTGTCATTGTGGGTCATTTGAGCTCAATATCCCTCATCCTAGGATCTTAGATTCCACCTCATCCACAAATATCTCAACGATTCCTATCCATTACGCCTTATAAATACAAGCTCATGCCCATGGTTGAGGGGAGAACCATTGAAGTATTGTTATGCTGTTGGATTGAACACTTGGCCGAAGCCATTGGAGAGCATAGAGAGCAAAGTTGGAGCTTATGGGGATGAAATTTTTGGTTTCATGGAGATGCATGTCAACACTAAGGCTTAATTGGTTGTAAACTTCTCCATTTTAATCTTAATGCAAAGCTGATTTCTGTCCCACTTTACTGTTGTTGTTTGATTTCACATGTAAATGTTGTTGGATTCCTTAGTCACTGACATGGATTAATAGATTGTGTTCTGGTAGCTTTGATGGGTTTATGTGTTTAATCTTATTGCAGGTATTAATTCTTGCACATGATCTAGGAACTAGGAATCAAAATCATCAAAGAATAATTAACAAATACTCATGAATTGGAAATAACCGGAGCCAAAATAGGTTTCCTCTCTGTATATTTTATAAACAATAAAGGGTTACAATACCATGCATGAGCAATGTCTTAACTCAATGAAGAATTCGAATACCTAAGGGACAATTCGAATTCAATGAGTGAGTCTAGCTTAACTGACTCTTTGCCATGCAATCTCACTCAGTTAACCACTTGACCAAAACCCTAATTGACTCACCAAACCCTAACTGAAGTTGGAGTGCAATAAATGACTTAATCTCAACTGAAGGAGATCAAACACATGTCATAGCAATCCAATCATCAAGTGCTAGTACTACATGACTCCAATAAACCCTGATGAGGTTAACTGAAGCTGAACTGACCATCAGAAGTTGGTGAAGGTGCCTTGTTCACTCCAGTTCATTAAAATAATAATAAATAATCATTAAATAATCATTAAATAATATATTTAATGAATGGAGGTGCCTTAACTTACTGTAACTGATTGGTTGAACTGAAAGTAACCCCCAGTTAGCAATTAGGTGCATGAATGTCACACAGATCACCCCTGGAGTGCTCCAGTTAGCCTCCTTGACTGTAGGTAGGCGTGGGAGTGACTGGGATGATGGTAATTAATGCTCCACTGATGTCAATTAAACATAGGATAGTGGTTTAACTAGGCCAATTTGACCAAAGGAGTGAGTATGAAGGTAAATGTCTCCAACACCCCCCTTTAAGCTATACTCAGGAAGAGTTAGAAAACATAGATGAATAAAAATGATAGGGCCCTAGAAACTAAGGCCATAGGTCACCCTGTACAATAAATCAATTGAAACAATGCTCAAAACAAACTAAGTGAGGAAAAGAGGGAAAACCCAGTGGGAAAACCCCCCCCCTCAAGTTGAACACTGAAAGTAGTCTGGATCACCCTGATGAACTCACCCCCAATAGTGAACGGAGGTAAGTGAACTTCTTTTCTGAAAATCTCTTGGTGAATATGGCTGGAGGAATCTTCCACTTTGGAAGAATAACAATGCACTCAACTGGATCAGAAATATAAACAGCTGCACGGTGAAAACTGGACCCATGTAGAGCAACTGAAATCATCTGAAGAGAGAGCAAAGTTTTTTGAGGATTCGAACCATGTGTGGAACACTCAAGAAACTGATATGTTTCAGCCTTGAACAGAAAACCATGACTGGTAAAATCAGCCCCAAATCTTAGGAGCAAGTGTCCATGCGGATGCAGAATGTCTTCCTCTTTACTAGTTCTGTGAGGAGATGATTTTGTGACCAAAGGTAGAGAATCCCTGGGACTCTGGAGAGTGAATTCTTGAGCTCCATAATCTGATATATCTTCAGAAATATCTAATGATTCAAAAAATAAAATATCAGCAACCTCATAAGAGGAAACTAACACCAAATCCCCATCAGTAAATTTGAAGAAGAATTGTGGTACTTGATTTTTCACACCGAAATTGGTGAGAGCAGCTACAAGCATGACTGAAATATTTTGGATTTTAAAATATGAACAAAATAATATCATATAAGAATGTAAATCAGATCTAAATAAGTTCACAACAGATCCAAAACTATGAAGTGAAATCAAATCCCCAGCAGCAGTTTTGTAGGAGACTTGCGGTACTTGTTTCTTCACACCATTGATGAGAACAGCTACAAGCAGTACTGAAGGTTTATGAACCTGAAATTTTGAACCAATAAATATCAGATCAGATCCAAATAATATCATATCAGATCCAATAAGGTTCATATCAGATCCAAAATTATGGTCAACCGAGACCGTAGATGCACAGTTTTCTTCTTCTTCAAAATTCTGAATTTTGGTGCATGCAATCCTGCAGGAATTTGCTGAAAGATCTAGATCATGGGGAGTGAATGGATCACTCTGGTAATCTGATATTTCTTCCAAAATATCCAAGGCATCACATATTTGCACACCAGAAGCAACATTAGAGGAAGAAAATTCAAATTTCTCCTCACTTTCGGAAGCAATTACTGGTAAATTTTGCACAGAATTCAAAGGAAAATCACCAGTGAATGTTTGCATGGAAGTGCAGCAGTATTTTTCTTCAATATCAGAGATTCGAATGTCTTCTTTTGTTTCAGCAATATGAGAAGATGACATATCAGATATCTCATGAACTTTTGGAGCATCAGGAGAAGGAGTCACTTCATGGAGACTTTCTTCAATTCGAATTGAATGTGTAGAAGATTCTGCTTCATCTTCATCTTGAACAACTTCATCAAAGAGAGTAGAGGCTGAGAGTTTTGAGTGAAGAAATATTGTGGTGCTGGCTATAATCTCCAAAGTACTATTATGATCCTCATTGTGCTTGCCAAAGGTTCTGTCCAATATTGTCCAGACTTCCTTTGGGTATTCAACAGAATAAATAAGGTATTACAAGCTATCATCAAGGGCCAGAGCTATTGTTCCATAAGCTCTATCACGGTCATTTAACCAGTCATTCTCATTCTCATAAGACTCTCTTCCAAGTCCAATAGACACCTCATAAAGACCTCGTCTCTTCAGAGATGCAATCATCTTCAACTTCCATTCCGAATAGCTTGTGAATGGGGTGAGAAGAGGGATTGATGAGTCCATTCGAAATTGTACCTGTTAAGACCTGCAAATCAAAACAAAAGGGGAACCGTAAGGTCAGACAAACTGCACATTCTAGGCTTTCATCACACCCAGCATAGTCAATCAAGCAAGCTTGATCAACAAGTTCTTTACTTGGGATATTGAGTGGTAAGCCTTGGCTTCTGGTGCAGTGCTGGATTCTTGAGCTATTGCTCAAATTCCATGGAGAAATTTGTCAAAAATCTTGTTCTTGAGAGATTGATCTTCGTCCCGCCGCATGCTTTGATACCATATTAATTCTTGCACATGATCTAGGAACTAGGAATCAAAATCATCAAAGAATAATTAACAAATACTCATGAATTGGAAATAACTGGAACCAAAATAGGTTTCCTCTTTGTATCTTTTATAAACAATAAAGGGTTACAATACCATGCATGAGCAATAGCTTAAATCAATGAAGAATTCGAATACCTAAGAGACAATTCGAATTCAATGAGTGAGTCTAGCTTAACTGACTCTTTTCCATGCAATCTCACTCAGTTAACCACTTGACCAAAACCCTAATTGACTCACCAAACCCTAACTGAAGTTGGAGTGTAATAAATGACTTAATCTCAACTGAAGGAGATCAAACACATGTCATAGCAATCCAATAATCAAGTGCTAGTACTGCATGACTCCAATAAACCCTGATGACGTTAACTGAAGCTGAACTGACCATCAGAAGTTGGTGAAGGTGCCTTGTTCACTCCCGTTCATTAAAATAATAATAAATAATCATTAAATAATATATTTAATGAATGGAGGCGCCTTAACTGACTGTAACTGATTGGTTGAACTGAAAGTAACCCCCAGTTAGCAATTAGGTGCATGAATGTCACACAGATCACCCCTGGAGTGCTCCAGTTAGCCTCCTTGACTGTAGGAAAGGCTAAGTTAGCCTCCTTGACTATAGGTAGGCATGGGAGTGACTGGGATGATGGTAATTAATGCTCCACTGATGTCAATTAAACTTAGGATAGTGGTTTAACTAGGCCAATTTGACCAAAGGAGTGAGTATGAAGGTAAATGTATCCAACAGGAGGTACATAGGTTTACTATCGAAGCAAGCATTCCACGTATCTATGATATCTAGGGAGGGTCTTCATCCTTTATCGTTCATTTATTCTGGATCTGAACCATTCAGACCAGAGGAACAACTTCTGTCTGTAGAAGGTGAAATATTCCTACTAACAAATCTGGTGACTTCACTGGGGAATGAATATATGTATCAGTTGATTTGATCTTCCTCAGTCTTTCAACTCTTGTCCGAATCCAGGCTCCTTCTCCAACTCTCTTCAGGTAGAACTGCTATCTAACACAGTGGATTTTGGTTTGAAACTTCCAGATCTGTCTAGATATGAATTATTTTTGACCTTTTATGCTCTTTCTCACTCTCAATCTATTAGTTCTTACCTTGATCTATTCTTTTTCTGACTTGATCTGTCATTCTCTATGTGTTTTGGAATTTTACAGGGAACCGCGCTTATGCAGTGGGCGAGAAGTGGTGCCACCGCCTAAACCTATTGAGTAGTATGCGGTGCCATCGCTTGAGTTCTGTTGGTGAGGAGCGGTGTTAGGATAGAACCGCACTATCAATACCTGAGAAGCACAGTGCCAGGTAGGAATCATTCCAAGACCTCATTTTCTCATTTTTTGTAAAAATTTGAGTTGATTTTGCTTTCATTCCTGCACTATCAGGCTTGTGTGTCAAAATCTTATGCTTGTGGTTTGGAATTTTATGGTTAATTATTGGTTTGATTGGGAAATTCAAAAGCTAGGTTAAACTTTTAATTGTTCATTCACTTTGGTGCTTGTTGGTTGTAATTGCGAAAGGATTTCTTGTTTTTTGAAAAGCTTAGGGTTTTAGTAAGATCTCTTTTCATTTCTGTTATATAGACTACAAGAAGAACACTAGATTAACTTCTAGGTTTTATTTCTTGTTTGCATAGAGAACTTCTTTTTCCTTCCTTTAAAAATGAAAATTTTGACTGAGATTAGGTTATCATTATTGAGCATTAGACATCGGATCCCTGATTGGATTTACAAGCTTTCAGGCTCTTTATGTTCTTGTGTCTCTTATGCATTTAGTACTATCTCATCAAAATAAAAAATAAAAAATGGTAGTTTTAAGTTAGATTTGCCTATGTTTTAAGAAAATTGAAGATAGAGTGCATTTGCATGTAGTGTGCTTCTTGTTTTTCTTTTAGGAAAATAAATTCTTTCCCTTCTCATTGCTTTCAGAAAAGAGAAATCAGTTTGGAAAGTGTTTCTTGTCTTTGATTTTGTGTTCGAGACTGTTGTTTGGAAATATTTTTGGTTTTGAAACAAAAGAAAATACTCTCTTTCCCTCCCGTAAGTAGGCATACTGAATAGTAAAGTGAAATATTTTGCATAAGGATACTGCATGGTTTTACTTTTCTGTCAAAACACCATGCATTCACCTAAAGATCCACTTTAAAATTAACGGTATTTATAGGTTAAAATTTACGTAGCAATTGCAATGATAGGTTAGAGACGTGTTCGGGCATCGTTAAGGATAGGAGCTATCGTTATTTGTTCACATTACATCATGGGACTCATGCGGTTCTTCCATGTACCATTGGTATATTGAAAAACCTTTCATGTACCCTTGAGGTATATAGAAAGGTACTTCATGTACTCAATTGTATATCAGAAGGCCCCTTGTGTACGGTTATGCATTAGAAAACACTACTACTGATTCAAGCTCCCACGTACCTTGAGTATATCGGGAGACCCCACTAGGATACCTTATCCAACTGAGAAAATCCCTTTGGACGTCTTGCTTGGAGCCATACACCAAAAATAGAAGTCGAGGATATTACTATGCACGTACCCTCGAGGTATATCATGAGTGGCACCTTCTTGACAATATTGGTGAGAGACCTGACTATTTGAACTCCTCCTATCATTTTAAGTGTGCTTGTTTTGACCTATAGCTTGTGTAGGGAAACCTTTTGGTGTGTTTTCTAGTTTTTCAGACCCTAGGTTAGATAGGAACTGTACAAACTAGCTGAGTTAAGATAGTCAAGAAGAGTACGGGTCTTTCCACTTGATTTTATTCTTGGTTCAGGAGAAAATCCAATGGAAGATATTGACCAAGAAACTACCACCACATCCCAAGTGGGAGATATTGTGGTTGCAAAAAGTGGAGGACCATATTCTTCACACTCGCCTCCCCTTGTCCAACAACCTTCTCGGGGAAATACCTCATTCCATTCTCCCACTGAAGGTTGTGTTGATGATACTACCCGTCCGGATTATGGTCCCAATGCTCCATTTTGGGATACCTCTATAAGACAGGAAATTCCCTCATTTGGCACCCATTTAAAATCTTCTGAAGATGAAGAACAAAATAGGAAATACCACACTTCCATTCTCTATGCATAGGATATTGACAAGCAAATAGATGAAATATTAGGCCTGACACCATCACGTTCCATCTATCCTTGTGGGATATCGTTCACTTGCTGATTCTATGAGATCCATTGAACCTATTATAGATTGTGCAGTAACACCACACAACCCAAGTAAAATTATCAACCCAATCACCTCCCATGTTATGTCCATTCCAAATCCTCCCAGGTCTTCTGCACCTAGGGCCCAACCTTCAATTCCCATTTCATCAGTACCTTCTAGTGCCGGGGGGAAACCCCTGACATGACCTACATTATATGGCACTGAAATTGTACCTACTCAAGGGCAGAACTCTAATATAGAACCATCTACAGTTTATGTCCCTCCCACCCATACTAATGTGGTTAATCCCCCATCCAGTTTAGGTCAGCCCTTGGGGGAACAACCTGTCACCATTCAATCTTCTAGAGGTTATGGTTATAAAATACTTGTAGGTAACATTAATCATCCACCCAATCCTACAGGGATGCCTTATTCTAGAATTTCGTACCCCAATAATACTTTTACGCCATGGCGACAACCCAACTGGCCTTACATTCCAGGTATGGGGGGAATACCTATACATACTGTGGGAGATGCCAGAGGACCGCCTTATGGAGGTACTCCTCCTAAGGGAACTAATGGTACTTGAGGATCTGGAAACTTTCCTCCTTATGGTTCTTATGGTTCTAATGGTCCTGGGGAGCATGGTGGCTTTCCTCATAATGGCCTTGGAGGGTCTCATGACCCTCCTCCTAGTGGTTTCTATGGATCTGTAGGTTTACCTCCTAGTGGACCTAGAGGGCCTGGTGGTCGTGGTGGTCCTAGAGGCCCTCGTAGTCCTCCTCTTGGAGGCCATAGCGGTCCTAGCGGTCCTGATCTCGGAAATTAACCCCCTGTGGGCAGATTTTCTGCTAGTTCTTCTTCACAGCAACCTATATTTCAGTCCACTTATGGTCCTACTGGTAATTATATGCCATATCAATATTACCAGTATGTACAACCCAACCATTAGTTACCTTTCCTAGCAACTTTGGACTTACCAGATTTGTCCAAGTTGATTAATGACCCCATTCGACACAATCCCTCGTGGCCTCGTATTCCGGTAAAGTTACCATCAGGAATCCCTAAATTCAATGGGAAGCAGGGAGAAAACTTGAAGAACCATGTTATGACATTCCATTTGTGGTGTTCTTCAATCTCCCTCATGGATGATTCAGTTCGGTTACGACTTTTTCAGCGAACTTTGACTGGTACAGTCGCGAAGTGGTACATTGAACTCCCACAACATTCATTTGTGGATTTTGGCTCGTTGGAAACTATGTTTCTTACACATTTTCATCTCCCTATTCATTATGAAATGGGTACTGATCTCTTAACTTCTCTATGACAGAACACCTCCACCCACATATCCGATCATATCCATGAGTGGAGAAGGCGGAAAAGGCTTATTAAGGCCCCTATTCCGGATCAGTTATTAGCTAATTGGTTTACCAAATATTTGTTGCCTCCTATTGCCCAAGATGTGGCCATGGGTACTGTCGTTACTGAAGAGTAGGCTATTAGTCGGGCTTAGTACCTAGACTTGGTTTATTCCCAGTTTGGAACTCTTTATGACTTGATTCCTCAAGCTCCTTGCCCTAGCACTGATTCTGCCAAGCCACCAGCAAAAACACCGGTTGATGGGATTGTTGGTTCAATCCAGTCCCCATCAGTAGCAAAACCTACCAAGCAACCCCAGACTACCACCCCTACTCCTTCAATTCCTAAGGTTTTTGCCGAGGTCAATTCTATTCAAAGTACTCAAACCTTGGGCAATAATAAAAAGAAGGGTAAAAATACAAATAAAAAACCCAGAAACCAACAGGAGAATGCAAGACCAACCAATAGTGATAATGATAAAGGGAAAAGAAAGTAAAAATATCCCTATCTGCTATGCGAAGGTGACCATTTCTCAAAGGAGTGTCCTCGTCGGGATGAAATCTCTCAATTTCTAAAATCAAATACCGCACCCATAGTACTCACGAACCCTTTTCCCTCTCAGCAACAACTGATAGACCACATGTCTAATCAGGGTAACTCTAGTTTGTCAGAAGAAATTTGTATGATGTCCTCGGATACCATTAATCTACAAACTCGAAGTCAGAATTATGACAAACCCGCAGATAAAAAATAAGATCATTCTTCTTCAGGGAAAGCTCCCTCTACTAGTTCTACTGAATCCTCGTCTACTGTCCCCCTATCTATCGAGAATCCTACTCTCAACATGATTTTGTGTCCACCCAAGAGTACTCTTCACAAGGCTGTCTTTCATCCCAATTCCTGAGCTGCTCAATTTTATAATGTAGTTGAAGATCTCGCTCAGGTACCTTGTGCAATGTCTACCTTAGAGGTACTCCAAAGTTGCCCTACACAGCGCAAAAACTTGTTGACAGCATTAGGAGATTTAGACCCGGATAACACTAACTTGATTCATTTCAACGTTGAGAACCATAAGTCTAGGTTACCTCATAAAATTTCTTTTCAGATCATTATGAAAGTAGTGGGAAAGAAGGTTTTTTGAATGGTACTACAACCCTCCATTTTGTGTCTATCTTGTTGGAAGCCTTTCGGCTCTCCCTAGCTTGTAACATCACCTACAACCCTTAAGGCCTTTGACGGACGGGGTTTCCAACCCCATGGTCTCATATCAGCTCAAACGGTAGAGCTAGGGGGAAAAATTGTTTCCATTCAAGTAGAAGTGGTAGATACCCCCTTATATTACAACCTCATTCTAGGAAGAAATTGGTTCTATGACATGACTGTTGTCGCCTCAATAGTATTTCGAACAATCCAATTTCTGTATCTAGGGAGAATTTTTACCATTGACCAGCTTGATTTCTATACGCCAGATGTTACTACCTCCATGGCTAATAACATCCCCTTGTAAGGCCAGTCCCCTCCCCCTTACCGATCGATTGGGGTAGGCATGTTACAGGACTCATCCCTTATGGCGATTTTTCCATCCACTCCTCCTAGCACGGATACCGCGACAGTTCATATGATCGCCTCATTTGATTATGAGCCTAATGGTAAACAAGTTGTTGAGTCCACCTCATTGAGTCCAAACGAAGCAATGTATGACACCATTCAAACATTTTCCAATGATCACACTGATGACCTACATCTAGTGGCTTCGGATCCTTACCATCTACCGTACTGGTTAGAACCTTCTCTTCCCATTCTAGATTAACTCTCTGAGACTTTATTTTTTCAGGTATTTATTATTTTTGGGGTAGTGGGGTCCGTCAAAAGTATGCAGTGTGGGTACTCGAAGGATGTAAAATTAAATTCCGCATCCAATGAGCTCTCCCGCTCAGAATTTGAGTAAAAACATGTGGAGATATGTCGAAAATACGAACAAAGAAAGTAGTTTTCTTTTATGACAAATATGTCAATTCAACCATTATAGTTGACTCATTTTATTGAAATTCTATTGGTTCTTGAATTCCAACTCACAAAATTTATTATTGGCTCGTTTTCTTATAGGGCCCATTTTAGACTCTAAATTTCCTCTAATGACGGCTCAATCCACATAAATGTATTTTTTGCGTTGAGACGAGACATTTGCTAGGTTTTGTGGTATCCAAAGATGGCATCTAGATTGATCCTTTGAAAATTACCACCATTTTAGCTCTACCAGCCCCAAATAATCTCTTGGAACTCCAAATTTTGCAAGGGAAGGAGAAATTTCTCCGTCGTTTCATTTGCAATTTCGCAGAGAAAACACACGGTTATATGCGTCTCCTCAAGAAGAACACCTCGTTCTTCTTGGATGACCAGGCCCAACGTGCCTTTGATAATATTAAGCATGCTCTAACTCATTCACCCATGCTACACCCTTCGGATTATTCAAAGGACTTTCTTCTGTATATTGCTGCCTCTGCTACTACCATCGCTATGGTTTTAGTGCAGGAAAATATCCACAGTTAGGAGCACGTGATTTATTACGCCAGTAAGAATATCATGGATTCTGAAACTCACTATTCACGTGTGGAAAAGTTAGCATTAGCCACAGTCATTGCTGTACAAAAGTTTCGTCACTACATTCTGCTCCGCACTACCACTGTATTGGCAGACCAGAACCCTATGTATTACATCCTGACTGGTTAGGTGCTCAGGGGCAAGTACTCCTGATGGATAGTCATACTACAGGAGTTTGATCTAGAATTTTCCAAAGCCACTGTTAGCACTCAGAATGTACCCAGGTTGTAAAAGGTAAACTCCAAGGTAATAGCAAAACCACTTTAGGAAGAAACTGGTATTTTCTTCCAGAGAGGGATCTCTCAATAAAGATTTAACAGGACCAGATTTAACAAGACCAAATATAAAATAACATTTAAAGATTTATGTATTTGGCTGAAACAATCACATAACCATTGGGCATGGAGTCATATACAATATAAAGATACCCCAAAGACGGGTACATGAGATTCATCAAAGGCAAGATAATCACATCATCACAGTCATTCAAATTGATCCAGGTGAAACAGAAGAGATGAAGAAACAACCCATTAATACAGAGCATCAACAAAGATGAATTCTATATCAACTTTAGCAGAAAAAATCATATAATATCTGAAATGATGACCAGAGCATAAACATATGAATTCTAATCATCTAACGCTATATTCCAGATACGAGGAAGAAACAAAATGGAATGTTACACAAGAGAAATACAATCACATAAAGAAAGAAGCACAGACTATAATATCAACGAAACATGAATCTTTGACAAAAAATTCTCATGCATTCACTTTGTTATCCCAAAAACAGATATGTCCTCCAAAATTATTTACCCCCCGATGGGTTCCAACCCCCATCTCTTAAAAAAGATGCAAATTTATACATAAAATAATCGGTCTTCCAAGAAGATCAATAACTGAATGATCGGCTTAATTTAGAGTTTGTAACTGAATTCCTAACCCCTAGGAAGTTTGTTACAACTCCAATCCTAACAGATCACAAAGTAACAATCAACTTGATAACAAAATTTCACCCCGCCAGCTCCACGTCTTTGCCCCATCAGCTCCTCAGTGCATGACACCTGTTTCTAGGGATGAAGAATATACTTTGTCTTTCCAAACCGCTCCACAGCTTTCCACTGCTCCGAACTTGGGGTGTCACATTCCATCATTTCCCAAATTGATACTTCGAGCTCCATATATGCTTCATAGGACTTCTTGGGCAATCTACTTCTGATGATGGCGAACTTCTGTAGAATCTCGAAATCTTCTGTTAGCATACCCACAATGGTTTTTCCTGTCAGGATTTTCTCCAAATCATTGAATTTGGAGTGGTCCATGCGGCACTGGACAAGCAGGTTATGATAATGTTCCTGTGAGAACATCTATCCCTCTCCATCCCAGAAAGAAGGCAATCCATCCTCGAACAGCTCTTTAAAATCCTGTTTAAAATTATTAACCTGTAGAAGCAATCCTTCTGATTTATCTTGGACCGTTTTGATTAAGTGATGCTTGTGGATGATTTTCTTTGCCCACATCACTATTGATACTCTGTCCTTTATTCCCATCTCATGCAATTTCTGATATGTCAGTGAATTCAGAAAATTTAGTGTGTTCTGAGCTGTAGTAAGAGGTCTTTTCTCCATATGTTCATTTACCAGTTTTAATCTCTAGTGAGCCAAATTTATCATTATATTCAAATCATCAATAAAATTTAGATAGTTCCGTAACTTGTTAATCTCTATACACAAGGTATCCCAAATGATATGTTTTTCTCCCTGAAGAGGGCCTTTCCCGATGCTTTTCTCCTTTAGCTCGTTGAATTTTTTCTGCAACTGATTTTTGTCCTATAATATTTGCTTTTTACTTTCACTTACTTTGGCCAATTCAGCTTTTATCTTTTCATTCTCTGCCTTCAAATCTTTAATTGCTTCTTCTTTCAAGCTCACCTGGGACATTGGCACCAACAAATCATCGGTAGAAAAATCATCTAATGGCTTGTGGATATTCACAACGGGTAGGTCTTCATCAGTGGGGGTTTGACTCATTAACTCTTCCATAATTTCCTTCTCGTCACTTTGGTCTTTTTTCATTAAGGAAATCTGGGATAATAGTTCATTTCGCTCGACCTCCCACCTATCCTTTTCTTCCTGTAGTTCGACAGCTTTTCCCTTATATTTCATCATCTCCTGATGGACTTTATCCTTTTCCTCTTGCAAAGCCATTAACTCAGCTGATTGGATGTGCTCTGAACCTGGAATCTTCAGCTTTTTCTTTAAGACCTGGAGTGCATTGTCTTTTTCCTCTAGCTTCCTCTTAACCGCCTAGGTGTTATTTGAACTAACAATGTATGTTTGTAGCTTTCTAATCTGAATGACATTTGCTTTATTCTCAACTTTCTCATGCTTCAATTGGATTTCTATTTTGTCTATCAAAACTTGCAATTTATTAATCCTCACCATGGCTTGCAATAAGTCTGAGTAAATGATGTCACTGGTTTGTTTGTGCAGTTGAATCTTATCCGGAGTACTGATTTTTTCCAGCCAGATCTCCATTTTAGACATCTTCTTGTCGTTTACTATAGCCATCTTAAATGTATTCTCTCAGCATATCTAACAAAAACTAGAGAGGTTTTTGAACTGTATAAACTTCTCACTCTTGGGAGCAAATTTCTTGTCTCCTCTAGAGACTGTTTCCTCTTCTCTGTATAGATGGATTTGAGCTCTTCCTTCGACTTAAATACCGGGCTCGATTCTGAACTGTCTACATCACCTTATACATTTTTAAAAGATAATTGATTTACTTGTACGGTTTTCATGGGAATCAGGGAAACCTTTTTAAAATCATCAGCAACTTCCTTATTTACCATTTCACCACCTTCAAGCAGCTTTACCCTTTTATGGGACCCATCTTCGTCCACTTCCATACTCTCAGTATCAGAGAGACTTCGCTTAACTAAAATGTTAGTATTTTCTGATACTGTAATGGGTGCAATATGTGGATCTTCCTTGAACTGTAACAGATTGGCTGTTTTAGCCAAATTTTCAACAGATTGGTGCTCAAATGGATTATTCTTGTTGGCTTGTTTCCTTAGGGATATAACATGATGTGGATCATAATTCACTTTTGATTCCCTCTGGAAATCCATATTCTCTAATAACTTCTCTATGAATATTAAGGCGCCTTTTCTTTTAAAAACAAAAGAGCCGACTTTAAATGGAAACTTAATATTTGAAGACTTCTTGAAAGCCCCAAAATGCTCCTCTTAAAATAGCAACCTCTGCCTCATAAACTCAAGTGCGAAAATCCTCGGGGTTAAAAAGGCAGGTAACCTATAGGGCCGACCAGAAATGATTGTATCTCCTTTTTGCTTCTGGGTTCTCCTACCTTCAGAATTGCACTCACTCTTTCAGGATCAATCTTTATGCCATCTTTGGATATTATATGGCCCAGCAGCTTTCCTTCTTCTAATGCAAAATTAGACTTCTTAGGGTTCAAAGATATGCCATATTTCCTACACTTGGTTAAAACCCTTTCCAGATGACATAGATGTTCTCTGTCGGACTTTGAGTAGAATGTGATATCATCCATATAAATCACCACAGAAATCCCAATTTCACCCACAAAGGCAATGTCCATAGCTCTCTGAAAAGTAGCTCCAGCATTCATCAGGCCGAAAGGCATTTTTGCATACATGAAAGTTCCCCAAGGCGTGGTGAAAGCGGTCTTCTCTTGGTCTTCAAGTAGTACCTTGATCTGATTATAACCAGAGAAACCATCTAGCATTGAAATTCTCTCAGCTCCTACCACCTGCTGTAGTATATGATCCATTTTTGGTAAAGGATAATTATCTTTCATAGATACCTTATTCAAATTGCGGAAATCTATACACAGTATTATCTCTCCGTTCTTCTTTCTGACAGGGACCAAATTCGCAACCCATTTAGAAAATCTGAGTGTTACAATGATCTTGGCATCAAATAACTTCTTTATTTCCTTCTCAATGATAGGGAGCAATTTAGGGTTGATCCTCCTGAGTTTCTGTTTAAAAGGCTTCTCCCCAAGCTTTATAGGAATAGTGTGCTGTATGATAGATGTATCATATTCTTTGAGGTCTTCATAAATCCAAGCAAACACATATGTATACTTTTTCATCAACTTTACATACTCATCCTTCTTCCTCTTAGGCAGCTTCTTGGATAATTTTATGATTTTAGGATTTTCTTCAGTGCCAATGTTTTTATCTTCAACCGTGTCTCCAACAGGTTTCACTTTGGGATTCTTGGCAACATCATTTTGATCAAAGAGCTTTTCTAAAGGGATCAGACCTCTTGGTATGAAATTATTTTTCAGCTGGATAATATCCTTACCTCCTAAGGTATTCCTTAACTTCTTAGCATCTTCTTCTTCTTATTCAATTTCTTCATCATCTCCAAGGGTCCCATCATTATCATTTTCATTGTCAAAGTGAGTATTCACAAACTCTCCTGATAATTCTAAAAATCTTCGGATCTGCATATCATCTTCAAACACCTGCCAGTATTTGGAATTGTCCAGAATAGAAGGTCTGTTCAAAATCTCCACCTGGTATTTTTCTTGACTAGTCATTGGGGTCTCAAATTTTCCAGCAGATACTGCTAACGAATCAGCCACCAAATTTTCAACCCTGGGAACAACCTGAATTGTATGCTCTGTGAAGAAATTACCAAGCATATCCCATACTTCATTTCTGTAAGCCCTAATTTGAGGATGTCTGGTTTGATAACTCTCATTTACCTGGTTTATCACCAACTCAGAATCTCCCAAGATCCTGACTCTCTGAGCCCCCAAATATTTCAAAGCATGTAACCCTAATAACAAAGCCTCATACTCTGCTACATTATTTGTGCATTCAAATAGCAATTTGTATTATAAATCTTTGAAATCATGAATAGGAGAAATTATGTATACACCAGCCCCAGCACCAACCTTTGCAACGGATCCATCAAAGTACATAATCCATTGGCCTTCTTTTTTCTGTTTTGCTTCCAGAGCATCCTGTTCCAAAACTTCTTTTTCACTATTTTCCCCAGACTTCTCCTGCAATGTCTTTTCTACATCATGTGGGACAGCATCATTAAAGAAAATAGAAGACCCCAAATCAGTGTCAAGAGCATATATGTGATGAACTTCAGGTTTATCCTGACTGCTTACTACATATGGAGTTTTTTTTTCACTATATAATCTTCTGCTCCCATCTGGAACTGGAATAGTAGCATATGACATATCCATCTGTAAACTACCTTTCAGCTTGGAAGTCCAAGATCTTGACAACAATACCCCAAATTTGGGTGGGATGTCTGCCACCACCACATTCATGACTATAGTTTTAGAAGGCAGTTTGTTTAGGGTTACCACCATGTCTTTGATTAATCCAAGGCATTTTACCCTTTTGGAATCAAAAGAATACAGATCTTTATAAGGTCTTGTTACCTATAATCCCAAACTTTCTACCACCCCTTTGGGCATCAGATTGTGTGATGCCCCAAAATCCAACATAGCATTATGGACCACTTTGTCATGCACATTTAGGCTTAAATAGAAAGGAGGAGCTTCTTCACCTTCTATATTTTCGACTTTTGATCCAAATGAAATAGCAGGATTATCATCACTCAATTCTAAAATGTCAGACTACCATTCTCCTTGGTTTTTGACCATTTTTGTGATAGTATCCCTGTATTCAGTGTTTCTCAATAACTCATTATATGGAACAGAGATTTTTAGCTTTGAAAGCTCATTTTGTAGGTTAAAACCAGCACCAATCTTTTCCACATCAATCGGAGTCGCCTTCTTTAATATTTTATCCCTTTGTATTTCATTTTCGACCTCCTTATTCACAGAAGGATCCCTTTGTAGTTCCTTTCCCTTTTCTCCATTCAAAGAACTAGAGGAAGGCTGATTTGGGTTTGCCTTCCCTTTATTTATGGGGACATCCCTATTCCTCAGTCTGATTTTCCTTTGCACATCATCCATTGCATGTAAATAACCTCTTTGATATAGCTCATTTCCAAATTCTTCATTTGCATATTCTTGCGCAAACATATTATGTTCCTCTTCAGTAAGATATATTTTCGAATCATGTTCTCCAAACAGATGAATCTCATTTTTAGGGGGATCTTCTTCATCAGCAACATAATTTTCAGGGAAAGGCGGGCGGATGGGCTGTTCTTCTTGGTTCCTTGGGTTTCTCTGGTCTCTCTGTCTATTTTTGGGGGGGATAGGGGGATTTGGTCTTCTGAAATTTGGATTCCTGATTTGGGGATCCCCTTACTCTCTATTGAAAGGCCTAGGGTCCATGGTTAACCTATCCATCAACTTCTCCATAGTCTTCAACATCATCTCAAACTTAACGTTAGCGGAAGAACAAGAAGCAGAAGATACATTTTCTTCTTTTCTCCTCCTGTCCATATCTCTATGTTTCATTTTTCCACTAGCCATCATGTTAGCTTCCACTTCTAGGGCATCAGTAAACATGGAAGCAAGAGTTGCTGATTTCCTTTCCCGCAATGAGAATGCAAAATCATTATCAAAAGCTCCTGCATAATCCAGTTTAGCAGCTACATGAGAAGGTTTTATATCTTCCGGAATAGAGTTGTAATCCCTCATGAATCTGCTTGAGAATTCATGAATAGACTCAAAACCCCATTTCTTAAGGCCATTATATTGAGATAAAAGCTGCAGAGGATTCTGCTTATTATCCCACCTATCTAAAAATGCATTCTGAAAGGCCTGAAAATTCACTATAGACCCATTTGGAAGATCTTTGAACCATTTCTTTGCCTCTCCTAACAAACTCTGGGCAAACAACCGCATTTTAACATCAGGATAGTCAACTTCTTCCAAGTCAATAAAATCTTCAAACTTGGCAACATGTTGTTTCGCGGTTATATCCCCCTCCCCATTAAATAAAGAAATTCTCTGAGAATAATTTTGAGGGAGATCATGTAACACAGCAGGAAGACGCAAGGGGGAAAATCTGGCGGCCATTGGTCTGGGTGGATTTACAAGAAGTGAAGAACTTTGAGTACTTTGAGAGGCGGATGTTTCAACTTTGGTGGTCTGTTGCAAATCTCTCCAGAGGGAATCTAACAGATAAGATTCTAACCCACGGGGATTGAACTCAGTATCTTTAAGGTCAGATTCAGACTTGGTTCTCAACAAGTTCTTTCCAGTATTAACTCCCCATTCTAGATTAATAAAAGAATCTTGTGATGATGATGGACCGAACAAAGGGAAATCTATCCTTTCTTTATTTTTCTTCTAAACAACTTTTCTGGATATTCAAAACTTTCCAATATTTTGGTATGAGAGTTACCTCGCGTGTGTCTTCTCGAAGCCAGAATGTCTTTCTTAGATTCTGAAACAATTTTACAGTGAAGTCGCCAGGGCAAATATACAACCTTCTTTCTTTTTTGAAATTCCTGTTTTCCCACAAAAATCTTTCTTAATCTTTGTCGTTCTCCCAGGGTAGATATGCACTTTCGTCCTTGGCAACGGCACCAATTTGTTAGCACTCATAATGTACCCAGGTTGTAAAAGGTAAACTCCAAGGTAACAGCAAAACCACTTTAGGAAGAAACTGGTATCTTCTTCCAGAGAGGGATCTCTCAATAAAGATTTAACAGGACCAGATTTAACAAGACCAGATATAAAATAACATTTAAAGATTTATATATTTGGCTGAAACAATCACATAACCATTGGGCATGGAGTCATTTACAATATAAAGATACCCCAAAGACAGGTACATGAGATTCATCAAAGGCAAGATAATCACATCATCACAGTCATTCAAATTGATCCAGGTGAAACCGAAGAGATGAAGAAACAACCCATTAATACAGAGCATCAACAAAGATGAATTCTATATCAACTTTAGCAGAAAAAATCATATAATATCTGAAATGATGAACAGAGCATAAACATATGAATTATAATCATCTAACGGTATATTCCAGATACGAGGAAGAAACAAAATGGAATGTTACACAAGGGAAATACAATCACATAAAGAAAGAAGCACAGACTGTAATATCAATGACCAATGAATCTTTGACAAAAAATTCTCATGCATTCACTTTGTTATCCCAAAAACAGGTATGTCCTCCAAAATTATTCACCCCCCGATGGGTTCCAACCCCCATCTCTTAAAAAAGATGCAAATTTATACATAAAATAATCGGTCTTCCAAGAAGATCAATAACTGAATGATCGACTTAATTTAGAGTTTGTAACTGAATTCCTAACCCCTAGGAAGTTTGTTACAACTCCAATCCTAACAGATCACAAAGTAACAATCAACTTGATAACAAACTTTCACCCCGCCAACTCCACGTCTTTTCTCGATCAGCTCTACGTCTTTGCCCCATCATCTCCATGTCTTTGCCTCATCATCTCCTGAGTGCATGACACCTGTTTCTAGGGATGAAGAATATACTTTGTCTTTCCAAACCGCTCCACAGCTTTCCACTGCTCCGAACTTGGGGTGTCACATTCCATCATTTCCCGAATTGATACTTCGAGCTCCATATATGCTTCATAGGACTTCTTGGGTAATCTGCTTCTAATGATGGCGAACTTCTGTAGAATCTCAAAATATTCTGTTAGCATATCCACAATGGTTTTCCCTGTCAGGATGTTCTCCAAATCATTGAATTTGTAGTGGTCCATGTGTCACTGGACAAGCAGGTTATGATAATGTTCCTGTGAGAACATCCGTCCCTCTCTGTCCCAGAAAGAAGGCAATCCGTCCTCGAACAGCTCTTTAAAATCATGTTTAAAATTATTAACCTGCAGAAGCAATCCTTCTGATTTATCTTGGACCGTTTTGATTAAGTGATGCTTGTGGATGATTTTTTTTGCCCACATCACTATTGATACTCTGTCCTTTATGCCCATCTTGTGCAATTTCTGATATGTCAGTGAATTCAAAAAATTTAGTGTGTTCTGAGCTGTAGTAAGAGGTCTTTTCTCCATATGTTCATTTACCAGTTTTAATCTCTGGTGAGCCAAATTTATCATTATATTCAAATCATCAATAAAATTTAGATAGTGCTGGAACTTGGTAATCTCTATACACAAGGTATCCCAAATGATATGTTTTGACCCCTAAAGAGGGCCTTTCCCTATGCTTTTCTCCTTTAGCTCGTTGAATTTTTTCTGCAACTGATTTCTGTCCTGTAATATTTGCTTTTTACTTTCACGTACTTTGGCCAATTCAGCTTTTATCTTTTCATTCTCTGCCTTCAAATCTTTAATTGCTTCTTCTTTCAAGCTCACCTAGAACATTGGCACCAAAAAATCATCGGTATAAAAATCATCTAATGGCTTGTGGATATTCACAACGGACAGGTCTTCATCAGCGGGGGTTTGACTCATTAACTCTTCCATAATTTCCTTCTCATCACTTTGGTCTTTTTTCATTAAGGAAATCTGGGATAATAGTTCATTCCGCTTGGCCTCCCACCTATCCTTTTCTTCCTGTAGTTCAACAGCTTTTCCCTTATATTCCATCATCTCCTGATGGACTTTATCCTTTTCCTCTTGCAACGCCATTATCTCAGCTGATTGGACGTGCTCTGAACCTGGAATCTTCAGCTTTTTCTTTAAGACCTGGAGTGCATTTTCGTTTTCCTCTAGCATCCTCTTAACCACCTAGGTGTTATCTGAACTAACAATGTCTGTTTGCAGCTTTCTAATCTGAATGACATTTGCTTTATTCTCAACTTTCTCATGCTTCAATTGGATTTCTAATTTGTCTATCAAAACTTGCAATTTATTAATCCTTACCATGGCTTGCAATAAGTCTGAGTAAATGATGTCACTGGTTTGTTTGTGCAGTTGAATCTTATCCTGAGTACTGATTTTTTCCATTTGGATCTCCATTTCATACATCTTCTTGTCGTTTACTATAGCCATCTTAAATATATTTCTCTTAGCATCTCCAGCAGAAACTAGAGAGGTTTTTGAACTGTATAAACTTCTCACTCTCGGGAGCAAATTTCTTGTCTCCTCTAGAGATTGTTTCCTTTTCTCTGTATAGATGGCTTTGAGCTATTCCTTCGACTTAAATACCGGGATCGATTCTGAAGTGTCTACATCACCTTCTACATTTTTAAAAGATAATTGATTTACTTGTACGGTTTTCATGGGAATCAGGGAAACCTTTTTAAAATCATCAGAAACTTCCTCATTTACCATTTCACCACCTTCAAGCAGCTTAGCCCTTTATGGGACCCATCTTCGTCCAATTCCATACTCTCAGTCTCAGAGAGACTTCGCTTAACTAAAATGTTAGTATTTTCCGATACTGTAATGGGTGCAATATGTGGATCTTCCTTGAACTGTAACAGATTGGCTGTTTCAGCCAAATTTTCAACAGACTGGTGCTCAAATGGCTTATTCTTGTTGGCTTGTTTCCTTAGGGATATAACATGATGTCGATCATAATTCACTTTTGATTCCCTCTAGAAATCCATATTCTCTAATAACTTCTCTATGAATATTAAGGCGCATTTGCTTTTAAAAACAAAAGAGCCGACTTTAAATGGAAACTTAATATTTGAAGACTTCTTGGAAGCCCCAAAATGCTCCTCTTCAGATAGCAACCTCTGCCTCATAAACTCAAGTGCGAAAATCCTCGGGGTTAAAAAGGCAGGTAACCTATAGGGCTGACTAGTAAACCCATATATTCTTAACACAGTGTAATCCCTGTACAGAAACCAGTCTCCAACCCGATCTTCGGGTGAAAACTGCATTAAATACTTCATTTCATCCAGAACACGGGGCAAATCCTAATCAAATAATATTTTGTACATTTCCGACATGATCGAATTAGCAAATTCGAACATGTTGATTTGCTTGGGCAAATCAGAAGAGCACAGAGTACTTAAAAATTTCAACTCGGTGACATTGGAGAACAACAGAATGTTGAGCAAGTAGGTTTGAAACCTAAAGAAATGAACTTTTGGGAACTCAGTTAACTGCAGATGGATTATTTCAGCGAGATAATCATTAAAATTAAACACAGGAATTGACTGGGACTCGGGGCTTAAGGAACTTATTCTTATTAAAAAACCAAGGATGACATCGCCTACATGACAATCATCACTTCGACCTAATACTTGACATACCAAGGACACGACCATTTGGACTTCATTTTTGAAAATGTGCACGGGGTAGGGCAGGAAAAAGCCATCAAGGGATTGACCTTCTTTTAAAATATTAGATAGGAAATGACAGCAATTCTCAGTTTCACAATTCTTATAAAAATCAGCAAGGACCGACTCATTTATCGACTCACGATTAACAGGGTAATTTTCAGGCGAATTGAGATTTTCTCTGATGACTGTGGCATCAATTTTACAAAGAATTCTTGACGCAGACCGACTCACAATTATTATCTAGGAGGGAGAATAGTTTACGACACACCACTCTGCAAACTACGAGAAAGGTAGGGTTTGCTCAAGAGAAAAGTAATACAGGAAAGACTTATAGACATTTAACGCATCGTTCGCCTGTGAGTTATAATACCACAATTTCTCCTTGCTGACCGACACGCTCCCTATGGATAGGAAGGGGTCACACACGCTCCTATCTCTGTCCACTAAAAACTCTTCTCTGTCGTCTACAACCTGAATAGACACTTGAATTTCTTTCCCTTGGTCCATTACTTAATTTACAAAGGTAATTTGGACGGAGGTGTTGCAAGGTTTAAGTCTTACCTGGTCGACTGTAGAGGCTCGTGCTTGGAGCGTGCCTGAACTGACAAATGGAAAGCTACTGAATCAGTCGGTCCTTTTCACCCTTCTCGAACGAATAAAATAATAATGATAGAAGTCAACCTTGCTTTTATAGGCCCCCACTGGCTTTCTGTAAACCACTTTTGTCTCTGGAGCCTACCACAATTTGCCACGTGGACAACAATTTATTTCCTGCAACCATCATCTGTTCCTATCTGTCGCACACTTCCATTCTCTGGGTTCATTCAAGACCATCGATCTGAATCTTCTTTAATTTCTAGCCCTTGGATCACATGCCACGTACATCCTTCCACTGGGCGCCTTGGTAATAAACAACGTGCAAGTCTCCACCCCAGAAACATCTCCAACCGTTGATGAAAAAGCCTCTGATTACTCCGCCGTTAGATCGGGAAGGAGATATTCGATTCTGCTGGGCTTCCTGACCTTATCCTTCATGCAACTTCCTGTTTCGGAATCGCCCATAGTCGTAGATGCGATCAACCTTTATTTGTGAGCCGTTGGATTAGGTGGTGCCTATCACATTCCACTGGGCTCCGTCATTTTAACCACTGTGCAACTTTATGATCTGGAATCATCAACCATCGTTGATCCACTTTACCTTTAATCCTCAACCGTCGGATCAACGGCCACCTACTCATTCTGCTGGGCGCTTTGGGTTTATCTGCCGTGCAGATTCTAGCTCCGGAATCAATCCTAACCATGGATGTGATCTGACTTTACCCCTCCACCGTTGGATCGAGTATTATGTATCCGATTTCGTCGGCCTCTATCCCTTTAACCAGCATGCGATTTCATAAGGCAGATCTAGTATGGACCGTGGATCTACCCGAGCCAGATTGATAGCCGTTGATCTGTGCACCCGATAAATGCTCGGGCATTATTTATCTTCCTCACATTTCTGTGAGTGCGGAGATAATCCTAGCCATTGATTTCTATCCGTTCAACGCGTACCATCAGATCCTTGATAACGGGCTCACTTCTTTGGAGCAGAATCGTACTCTTACAATATATCTTTTAACCAAGGTTCGACAAGCAACCTATCATTTCTTCTTTATCATGATTTTTTATCCCCTTGATAAATAAAGTGTGTTAATAGCCACATCAAATAAATCCTTGGTATTTGCCGAGCTCATGTGTGATCTTCCCGGTGCTTCGACGGAATCTAATCCCAGTGATGCATTTCCAGATGAATTCTTGTTCCTAATTAGCACTACCGACCTTTGGTATGGATATTTGCTTATTTATCTCCAAACACAATGATTTCAGCCACATTTATCCCATGACGATTGCCACCATATCCTTCACCACGTGAAATACTACTTCATCCTAAATGATGCCTTGCATAGACGTGGGATTGATTCCATTCTCCGGCGATGCCTCACCCATGAGGAGGCTGAACATGTGTTGAATGATTGCCACTCTGGAGCATGTGGTGGTCATTTATCTGGGATGGTTACAGCCCAGAAAATCCTCTGTGCTGGCTATTTTTGTCCCTTTGTCTTCAAATACTGTCATGAGGCTATTAAGAAATTCCCACCTTGTCAACACTTTTATCCTAAAAAGCGCACCCATCCTACTCTGCTACACCTCGTCATTTTCGTTGGCCCATTCACCAAATGGGGGATTGACTTCATGCATTGTAAGCCTACCTCAGTCGAGGGGCATGCTTACATCATCGTAGCCATTGACTATTTCACAAAATGGGCTGAGGCCATGCCTACATATATGGAATATGGTAAGACAGCTACTCTTTTCTTGTTTAATCATATCATAGCTAGATTTGGAGTCCCTTAGTCCATCGTTACTGATCATGGATCCCATTTTCGTAATCAAATGATGGAGGAACTCAGTGCCAAGCTAGGTTTTCACCATGAAAACTCTAAGCCATATTATCCATAAGCCAATGCTCAGGTACAGGCCATTGACAAAGTTTTAAAAACTATGCTTCGTCAGATGGTTGGAGATCATAAATCCAACTGGCACCACGTTCTTTTCTCTGTTCTTTGGGATTATCGAACTTCTGTGAAAACAACCACTGGTTTCACGCCATTCCATCTTGTCTATGGACTTGAAGCTATCTTACCAATTCAATGTCATATTCCACCTTTGCAACTTGCCGTTGAACTTCTTCGAGACACTTCCGCAGAGGAAGAAAGATTTTTGTACTTGAATAACCTTGACAAGACTTGGTGAGATGCTACCTTGGCTAATGAGGCACATAAGAAAAGCGTCAAGGCGCAGTATGATAAATCCGTCCAACCTCGTGTCTTTAATGAGGGTGACCTAGTTTTGACTTATGATCAGAGATATGGTAAACTAGGGAAGGGTAAGTTCGAGTCCATGTGGTATGGACATTTCCTCATTTCTAAGATGTTAGAGAAATGAGCCTAGGAGCTCATTGATTATGATGGAATCCCTTTTGGGAAACATTACAATGGGTTGTACCTGAAAATGTACTAATATTCCTAGGTCTTTCTTGGATAGTATCTTGTATATATGTATATTGCTTGGCTTTCAATGTGCTTTTATTATTTTCAAGATGGTTTTGAGTTTAGTGTCCGCATCTATTTATACCATGTTTTGGTCATGCAGATGGCTTTCTACAGCTTCACTGATGGTGCTTTCCGCCACACCTTGAATCTCACCTCAGCTGCTTGGGTCCTCTATTCCCTGGCTGAAGATTTGGTTAGTTCAGGAGCAGTTTGTATAGGTCCCGCTACTAATAACATCATCGAGTATGAAGCATTCATCGGTCTCCTTACTGAAGCTGCCTCCCAGGATGTTTGCAATCTAGTAGTATTGATGGACTCACAACTCGTGGTTTGCCATTTAAACCATGTTTACACCATTAGAAACCCTGTGCTTCTCTGCCTCTTCCAAAGAGTACGTTTGCTAGAAAGATCATTTGAAACCATCACTTATAGGCATATCCCTAGGGAACATAATGTAGTTGCTGACTCATTAGCTAATTACATCCTAGATTGGCATATTTCTCATTCATGACATTGAAATCAAACATGGTCCATTGTAAATAAACATATAAAGACACATAAAACTCATATAAAATGCATTTTCCATTTGAGACATATAAACACCCGGTAAAGTCTGTATATATATATATATACAAAAAATTTTACAAAAATAGGTCCCAAGACCTCATTTGAAGCACGTAGGCTTTAAGGAAAAATCACTATACAAAATCCCGAAGCTGTCAGCTTTCAGTACATATCTCATACACTAGTGATACTCATGGTAGCACATCACTGCCCGAGCTACTCTAGGCAGCAGCCTACTGAATTGACTCGGTACTCCTGTTTTAGGTCTCTAATACCTCATCGGGAGGTCATCAATGGAAGCATCTGGGATATCCAAGGTCAACCTCTCTAGTTTTTCCTCTATCTCCCCGATGATATCATCACCCCGTGGTACAAAACGGGCTCCACCTCGCTTATCCAGTGGAGAAGCTCCTCCCGATCGCGCTGCTCCAACATCTGCATGAGAATATACAAGTCTCCTCACTTAACATAAAAAATATAAAACATTAAAAAACATAAAAACATTTAATCCATTTTATGGTTTCTTGCTTCTTACCGATGTCACCCCACTGTCCTCCAGATGGGAGTGGTAGATTATGATCTCCGGTGAATTCCATAACTGCGTAAGCATAATACTCAACCATGAGGATCTGATCTCAGAGCCATCTGAAGAACGGGTCACTGAACTTCACCTTCCCTCTACTTGCTCCTGTACGAGCCATGATCTGGACCCACCTTAGCATACAGGGGTCTTGTGGTCTCATACTTCTGAAGACCACCTGAAGTCTCATCTATGGAACCCACTCGAAGAAGAAGAAGGCTAAAATGGAACCAAAGACAAACTACTTTAGCTCTCCCTCCCGACACTTAGTCAACTAATCTTTGTATATTGGAAGCATGGCTTCCTCCGAGTTGAATATAGCGGGTGCCATGGCCTCTATGGAATATAACATGTGTGCCCTAGAAGCCTAGTGCACACCCTGACTCCTGGCCACCCTCTGCATAGTAAATAGGATGGTCCATAGGGGCCCATCCATCACTTCTCTTATGGGTGTTTTCTTCCCTGATGTTCTCATCCCTGGAGCACAGTGACGATCTATCGGCTCTCGAGTGGTAATATACCCTCCACGAGAACCTGTCAGTGAGATGGGGGCACCCTACCTCGAGATACCAGTAAGGAAGTAGATATCCTCTACCTCCATTGTTAGAATATGGGCCCCAACCTCGAAGTAATGCTGTTCCAGATTCCACATCCATAGTATGTGCTCCAATAACCACTCATGTGACACCATGCTTGGGGTCTGAAATAATTTTAGGAGCCCACAATCCTGTAATGTGGCAATACAACTCACATTCCTTTCAACAAAAGCATCATTGTTGTCATGTTTCTTTTCTTTCCATATCACCATGTTTGAGCAACAAAAACTTGCCAAAAAACAATCATAGCACCCATTAGAATCATCTCTAATCATTTAAAATCAAAAGAATGGATTATATTTCTTGTGCTATTAGTTTGAAATATCCATGGTTGGCAGTGCCTGTGCACTATTGGAGATAGGCGGTGGCACTACTTGTCATTTATGTTTTAGGCACGGTTCTCAGGAGGTGCCGCGTATCCCGTAAGGGGTATGTGTGGTTCCCATTTTCAAGGTTTTATGGCTTGCCATACAAGCCCAAAACCCCACCAAAACTCAAAATAAATGCTATGAAAAGAAAGAGTAAGGTTTTAGCTATTACTTGCAACTGACAGTGCTCAAATCTGACAGTGGGAACTCCCGGTATCAGCTGCTAAAGATCTCGCTAAGAAAGTGCTCCAAATGCTCTCCACTGTGAGCAAATAGTAAAATGATTTTATTTTTTACTATTTACATGACTTATATAGGCATTTTTGGGTCTGATATGCTATCGTTTTGATGCAAAATTATTTTTTACTCTAGATTTATCAGTTGTAATCCCTTAATGCTAGTTATGAACGCATTTAACACTTGTTTCTGAGTCAATTGCAGGATAAGAGAACTATAGTAAGAAACTTTGGAAGTTTGTTTATGAATTTTTCGCACTTCCATAAAATGGAAAAGGTCGATGAGAGTTTGTTACGACACTTTGGTCATGCTCCTTAAACCCAGTATCAAAGGTCCGAGTCCATTTCAGATTCTTTCCAGGATCATAAAAAATTGACATTGTGTAAAGAAACGTCATGGAGTCTTTTTTCACCTCTTTTTTAGGCTCGTTAAATATGAAAAGATCATCGAGTCCATTTCCGATTCTTTCCAGGATCATAAAAAGTGACATTGTGTAAAGAAACCTCATGGAGTCCTCTTTAAACTCTTTTTAGGCTCCCTAAATATGAAAATATTGTTCAACGATCTTGTCTTCTTCATGCTCATTAAAGTATTTTAAGAGTCGTCTGTCCTATGGTAGGTTATCTCTTTTTCGATTCAGATAGGACTATTTACGAAAAAGGAACACCCCAGCCGATCATGACTACAAGAGTTCTCTAAGGTATTATTTTACACTTTTTTTGGCCTGAGAGACTAAATCATACAAAAAAGGACCCCTTTGGAGTCTTCTTCCGTAATCATTCAGACTCTCTAAACATGAATGATACCAAGTTTTCTTTCATTGGACTTGTTAAATTAAACATTGAGAGACCTATTTTGGGAACGAACCCCTCCTCTCTCAGGTTCATAAAACATATGAGTCTAGACTTGTCTTCTGACAAGCTATATCAAGTGTTTGTTACCCTCTTTGAACTCATAAAATCTAAAAGAGGCACTCATCGATCATGATGGGGGAAATGGGAAGGGAATCATTTTTGCAAATAAATGGAAGTAGTTTTTCATTACCTTTGAACATGGCACTTGTATGCACATCATGTCAGTCAATTGGGTATTTAGCTGATCTCTGTGATGATCCAATTTCATGAGTCATGCCACTCCTTTGAGTCTTTTAGAATAATGCATTGTCCATTGTCGCATTGTGTGTTTGTCCCATTCAATCATGCTGCCAAGTCTTGTGTCGTGTCACCCGATATTCAAAGGAGATTTGAAGAAGTTTACCTCTGCAGTAAACACAGTCTTTGTGTCAGTACTTTTGAGTCAGTCCTATGGTTACTACATTCACATCATTCCAAAACTATGTTCCGAGTTTCGTGTCATCGATGTGGGACTCATCATGGCCCTCCTTTGACGAGACTATTCCTGTCGACATCAGCTCATCATTCAGGAAATAGTCTTAGAAACAAAAACTTAGTACCTTGATATTTGTATGCCTTAGCGACAAATTCTCTCGCTCTCAACATAGGTTCACATCATTGACCTTTGATCGATAGAATCGACTGGATGTTCGACATCAGAACATCTATTCACACTCAGTAGATTGTACTAGGGTACCTTGGGAATCATTGAAATTAATGGTGATCTCCCTCGCACTTGTTAACGGTTCACATCATTGACCGATAATCAAGTGGTTTCTACCATGTTCGAATTCAGATCATTGTAATCACATGGATAGAATCGTATCTTGTGGAAGACGAGATGAAGACCCTAGTTATTTGTTTAAAGCACTCATTGCTTTTCCCCGGGTTGCGATGGAGTTTTGTATATATAGCATGGATCCACATTTGTATGGTCATGGCTATGCTTGTAATGTCCCTGACCCTCTGACCGGCGAGGAGGACGCTACCAAACCATCCAAAAATTCTGGGCAAATAGCCCCATGAACATGAACAAGCATATAATGCTGAAATATAAAAACTAGAAACATAAAACATACTAAGATGCATAATCCTTCTTATACATAGTAGAAGCAAACATACATTCATTCAAGCATACCACTTGTTCATCATATTCATTAATCAGTAAATATAAAGGCAGAGATGGAATAGTCAAGAATACTCATCTTAAATAGAATTTGTCCCGCAACCAACTACATCACTGCAATGTTCCACCCAACCATAGGCCAGCGTGCTCTTCATTCTTTTAGAAACAATGCCACCCCTGAGCTGGGCATGATTCCTCAAGGAATAAGGGTCAAAGCAGGCTTACACATAGCCAAGTTACACAAATCAGCCAAGCCAATGCAGTAGGGTTTATCAGGCCATCAAGGAGTGAAGAAAGGATAAATGCTAAGCTGATGGCCTCAATGGAGAGCTAAGGATGCCTACATAAGAGTTAGCCTGACTTCTAAGACATCCACACACCCAACACTAGGAATCAGTCCTTTCTCTCCTTCACAGTCCCTCGGGCCTGACTTCCCTTTCCAATACTCTTCAAGGGTTGTGGAGAATAAAGCCAGCAGTCTAACTCTGTCTGAGTGGCTCCAAACACCAATTTTCTCAAGCATACCCAGCCTCTAATCCTACTCTCAACAGTTCAAATACCAACCACTGCATACCGCAATAAAACAAACAGTTCATAGCTCTTGAAGAAGATAAAGAGAATAGGGTGACAACCCAAACGAAAGGGTGAACATAGCTCAGATCAAACAAGATGATTCATGGTTGTTCTTGGACCTAGCATGGACAAACAAAATCAGAAGCAACCCAACAAGATATTGTGCACACGCAGCAACCAAAACCTAGGGAGAGATCAATAACCCAATCCCACAATGAAAAAATGGGAACCTTACATAGTCCGCAGGTGGGGAAGAAGACAGATTCCCAGCAGTGATAGGGAAAGCATATAAACAGTAGAACCGTTCCTTTCAAGCTGATCTTATAGCTTTTCACGTGATATCACAGTCTTCCAACCCCTACGTGAGAAAACCCATACCTAGTTCCGATCTGTGTGTGAGGATAATCAAAATGATGGAGGGAAATCCCCAAGCGGTACATGAGGAGAGTGAACAAAACAATTCCCTCCACGTGAGGATGTCTAGAATTACTTGCGGTGGCAAAAAACCCAAAACCCTGCGTGTGTGTGTGAGCAATACCAAAACATCCGAAGAAGTGGGATCTTACGAGAGTGGGGTAAATGGTGACAGTCCCCCTGCCCTTCGCATGAGGAAGAGTGAGATTGCTAGTGGAGTGTATGTTGTGAAAGGACTGGCAGTCCTGCCACCCAATACTACCTAGCCATAACTGCTCCCAACTAATCAAACAACATAATTTTAGTGGGTGGTCGACACATGGTAAACTCCCAATGGCTCCCACGGTTTAGACAACCCCCCCCTTAACCTTAGGAATCATTCCCTTTTCATTTAATGTTGCACTGTCATAGCTGGTTGTGGGTTTATTTTATTTGATGTGCATATTTACATGATTCCAAAACTATAATGTGTCGGATAGCACGATATACCATCGGCAATGATCCATACACAACCAAATCTATGGTGGGGCTTTTTCCTTTAGCTCCACACCATGATTAATTACAAAATATAAATCATGTATCTTTTAATTCCAACGGGATCAAAGCCAGGGTGTTATAATCCCCTCCCCCTTGGAATAACACCATCCTCAGTGTTCCATTACATAGGATTGCATATACCATTTGCACATTCAAAATTTCAAAAATTTGCAGTTCTGTCTCATGTTCAATTTGTTACTTTGAACTTTCAGGACCAAGCCCCTCAAATTCCATGAAATTCTCCTGCTGGTTCTTAGCCTTCGGCTTATCCCGAAGTCTAGGAACTTTGTGGTTGTTGCCCTCTTTATGTTCCCTCGTTGGGCAGTCCCGGCGTAAATGATGTCCTCTGCATTTCCAACATTTTGTTGGCTACTTCATCTTTACCTACTCAATTTCCTTTGAGTCTTCATGCCTAAACCATTTCTTAATGGACCGCTTGGACAAATGTCCCATCGTTGATCCACTTTCCTTTCCCTTGTTGATTGCTCCCAGAAGGATTTTCACCTCCTTTCGCAAACCAATAGAGTCTTGCAAAATATGGTGGTTCCTCTCATTCTTCCTTTTCTGTGTCTTGAGCATCTCTCCGAGATTCTCTTGTGTCCTGGAAATTGTTTGAAGGAGACTTCCAGCCAAGTCCAGCAACTTTTGGTCTGCTACCATGATCAATGTGCACCACTAGATTTCTCCTTTCTCACCTGTGAAATGCATCATTGAAATTCTCTTAGACCAAGCATAATATAGGAATTAATATCAGTCAATTAATTTCCCAATTAGCATGATAGTCCAAGTCTCATCAAGGAGACTTTCATATTTTTCATGCCTTCCCAATAGGCACATGAGCTCATTCATGTCCATTCTTGGGCAGGGAATTAACCATTCCAGTATTCACAATTTACTTTAAGCAAATACACACATTCCATTTTCAGTCATATATGCATTCAACAATCTTTTGTTTTCACAATGCATATATATATATATAATTAAAAGGGCAAGAGAGAGCAACAAGATTTTTTCCCCTCTTTGTTTTGTTCCATCCTGGAACCCACACCACCGCTGTGGCTTTTCATACTCTCAACCTCTTTCACTTCACCGTGAATGTTGGACCAATCCCTCTTGGTCATGACACTTAGTGTCTTAGGTCTATTTTAGACCTCTCAACCATGGAGCCTCCCCGCATGGTTTGCCTCGGCTACTAGGACCTTCACAGCCTCACTAGTACCTTTTTTCATTACTACTCATTCTGAGCTCTTTAGGACAGTCACATGTCCACATGCACCCCTAGGATGCTCTCATAGTCCTCGCTCCCAGGGATACCTATATTCAAACATTGAATAGATTCACATGTTTAGTTTATTCTCAATGGTTTTTTTATCTCTTAAAATAAGAGCTTAAAACATCATAACCAAATCATATACACATGTATATTCATAAGCAAGAAATTGCAAAATAATCCTATACTTATCTGTATTGTGTGTTTCTTCGTTGGCCCACAGGATCTTGCTTCGCTTTGCAATCCTTAGGATCGCCTACGGACTTGGATGTTAGGACAGAACACAGGTTGCTTCACAACATCCTTTATATATATATATGGCACAGTGAAGCCAACCTTCAGTTGGGTTTATCAGACCGTCAACAAATCACCTGTAATTATCTCAACAATACACTTATATCAACAACCAATCATTAGCCAAGCCAACACAGTTGGGTTTATCAGGCCATCAACAATAACACATGCACTTATATCAACAATAAACGACCATTTCCAGGTTTCATTTCTAGTAGTGAGCTCTAATTCCACTACCCCATATCACACAAGAGACCACTCCCTTCTTTGAGTTCACATTCCCTCAGGAATGTCTCCTTCTCTGTGCTCTTTAGTAGAAGGTAGGATGAGCTCAAGCCATTGTCCATTTAGTGTACAATACTAAACTACATATGTTTAGCCTGAAAACACAAACAATATAAGCATATTCATTAGCATTATTGCTGTAAAACTGTAATCATATTTCACATCATTCACTATCAAGTATTGAGACACCAGGAGTGCATCCACTCCTTAGGGTGTAATCAATATCGAAAAACCCTTCCATGATCCAACATCAGGAAAGTGTGCACCCTTTTTCGGTGTGTGCCATGTAGGCCCTATTCATACTCAAGCAATCGGTCATAATGGAAATAAAATCAAAACATGTTCTACATATTGAATTCAAAAATTGGACATGCATATTCATAGCTAGGGTTACAGAACACTTATCCATTTGCCGATGCAGTATCCCTTCATTAAGGAGGAATGGGGGATCCCTTCTCTGAGTCAACAGTCTCTCAGTTTTCCATCCCAACTCCTTTCACATTCCATATCCACACATGTCTTACCGACATAATCTACACCATCTTACTCATGTTGCTTACCAAACATGCAGTGCAGATGGGACATGTCCAAACTGTCCAATGCAGTTTCACTCGAAACCCATTTCCAAGATAAGGGAAAACATTCCCATGAAGTATGTCTCCTGCAGGCCATCACACATGATCTTCCTGGAATGTGTACCCCTGGCACATTCATCGAATAGCCAAACAATCAATATTTATCTGATAATACAATCCAAATTTGATTGTTCCATAACCAAGTAATGACATTAGTAATTAAATTCAATGAGAATTTACAACTCTGTTTACTACAGATATTGATTTGCTTGGCAATGAGGTGATCCTCAATTGTGGGTCTCTTGAAAGCAGCACTACTATTCCCATTATAATTTTATGCTTACTATCATGACATGAATACCCACTTCCAATGCCTCCACCTGACACAATCTTATGCAAGCCAATAGTGCTTAGTAGTTGTCAGCAATTTCTTAAATCCAAAACTCACAATTCAAATTTAACAACCCATCATGCATACAAACTATTTTCATAGCCATGAGACTCTTCTCATAAGGTTTGGCTCTTTCACATGGTATATTTTGGCCCTTTTCATGGTCTTACCCAAATTTCCATGCCCCAAACAATCTACCCAAAAACTGAACCTCAGTCATCCAAACACTCAGTAAGTATGGATTCCTATAACCTTTTCATTGCTACAACCATCACTGAAGCATTTTCAGAATTTATAAAATTCAAATACTTCCAGCTGTTAAACACACCAATACTACCAAAACTCGTTTACTTCATGTAATCATTATCATACTTTGAATTACAGGGTACAATCCCCTCATTTATGTAATTTAAAATGAAAGGTTTAGATACTTCTTACTTCACAAGCATATCATTTGTACCACTTTGCCCTTCCATAGAGCATTTTCGGCAGCCAATTGATCCTAACTACCCTATTCATGCATTTACCATCATGCATTCATAACAGCTCTCGAAATGGTTCCAGAATTGTCATCAATTCATAATTTCAGCCATTAGTTATTCATAATAACTCATGCACTATCTCTATGCATTCATGCATTGTATCACAACATTTGCACCCATACTTATGTATGCATATCTACAATATGTACTCATACTTTTCATATGCATCCATTCAATGCATAACTGCAAGATTTATAAAATCTTTTAATGCATACCCCTCAATGCTACCTTGCATTGATTCAGGAATACTATGCATTCAATCATACCATGCATGGCCCAACCGTGACTACTTTATAGAGGATGCATGACTATAATCAAGATTACCAGTGCTTACTTTCCTTGGGTTACTAAGCTCATAGCAACATAATACATGAATGACACATTTCTCTATGAATGCAGTATAAAATTCAAATACACACATGGTATGATCCCTCTTGCTTTTACCACTCCATGCAATTGTCATAATTAAACTCTTACCTTCATGGGTCCTAATTACACCCTTGACATTACTAGTTTGGCTGGTCCTTTGCAGGAGATTGCAGAATTTGCTCACCAACTTTTGATTCTAGACTTGTTTCCTTATCCCTTTCTTCGTAGGGTTTCTGGTCACATTCATCAGCGTCAATAACATATTCAGCCATGTCCAGGTTGTCGTTGGTTTTCCCACCAATGCCAACATTAATGCAATAATTACCATTAGTGGTTCATTATAAATGTATAATTCTCACTACTCTTACCAACATGTAATATCCTATGCATGCAAGGCATATCCTCATACGTTTCATGTATGAAACTTATAAATGTAATTATAATTAGCAAGACAAGGTTTTAGGAATTTTCCCTTTTTAAATCCCTCATCTTTGCATGGAACTCCTCTTCCACACAACAGCTGGTTTGTCCATATTGAAAGCCACTAGTACTTTTCCGCACTACATTTGAACTCTGGGGATTCCCCCTTGTTCCTTGCTAGATAATATTTCCAATGCCTATCCACATGCTTCATTATGACCTTGGGTGTGAAAACCACACCACTTCTAACATGATGGTTTTCATCAAATTTAGGAAAAACACACAACTATATTTTGGTCTGAATTACCAACTTCAGCCACCTAGAATTCTTCTTCCTTTTCATCCCTGGAACTGCTGAAAAATCCATTGAAAAATAGTTGAAAACTACTTGAAAAATCTAGTTTGAAAAACCCAAAAATTCCTTTTTCTTTCTCCCTATTGGGTCTCTTCCCCACTATCTTTTTGACGATTCAGTGATCAAAACGTCTAATTTCCTCCGCCGCCCATTAGTGGTTTGTTCACCTATTTCCTTTCGGCGTTTTGGACCTGTAGTGGTCTAAGCTTTCGATACCTTTATCATTTATCGGCGATGCTGAGGACTGCGACCTATCGACAATCGGGTACACTGGACACTATGGCATCGGGCGGCTAGTTAGCTAGGTAGCCGCAATGGCAGCAATCAAGCTCACTAGGTTTTCGTGGTCATAACCCTGTTGGCAGATCGGAGCTCTACTATGTGTCGGCAATCCTAAACTGAACAGGTCCACTGTGTTGGCGACCCAAACCACTAAAATATTTCGACCTTGCGGTGATCCAAACAGTAAATTTCCTCCGATGTGTCGGCAATCGAAAATGTTACCTGCCGCGGTATCAGAAGTCAAAGCAACTAAATATTCGCTCATCGGATGGTTAGTTCCATGGCCATCTGCAATGGTGGCAATCCAACAACTAAGGTTTTTCATGGCCATAACCCGGTCGGTGGTCGGAGCAACTAGTAACTGCGACATCGGACAACTAGTCCCATAGACATCCACAACTGCGAGTGGCAATCCCACTGTGGGTTATACAGACACTCATCGGCTGTCGAATCCACTAACCTTTTCCGACGCTTTCTGCACTTAGAGAAATTTCGAAAGTTTTCTTCCCTTGCCCATCACCGCGTCGGCTCTTCAAACGACTAAATTTCACTGTCGTTTTGGCGCTCTTCAGGAGATCTCCACTGTTGCATCATCGCCACCTTCTTCATCTGTCTATCGGTGATCCCATATTCTATTTTTCGCTGATGTTTCAGTGGTTCTGTCAACTAAATATCGCCGACGTTCTCGTACTTCAAATTTTCCAAACTTTTCTTCTTCCTTCTCCTCTGCGTCGGCGCTTTCGTCCTCTATCTTCTGCCGATGTTGATGGCATTTATCGGGGGTTTGTTTGACTAAATGCGTCGGTGTTTTGGTAGTGCCATCATATAAATATCACTGATCCCTTCGACTGATCTTCTCCGATCACTGATGGTCGAAATACTTAGAAATTTTTTTGAAATTTCCTCTTTAATCTTCTTTCCTCCACCGCTGTCAGCGGCTTCACCAACTAACTTCCTGTCCTTTTTGCCGATTTTTCAGTGCTTACATATTCTAATTTTCATCGATCAATCCACTAATATTCATCATCGTTTCAGCAATATCATCAACTAATATTCTCCAATGCGTTCAGCATTTAGGAAAATTTCGGCAAAAATGACTCACTACTACATTTTGACCAAAAATCCGACGGCCGTCATGTCGGATTTTCGACACTTCCCTGTCGCATGTACGACACTTAGTTTTTTTTTGAAGCGTCGGACACTTGGCGTCGGTTAAGTGACACTTAAATAACCGTCGCTTAAGCGACACTTAAGTAATCGTCGCTTGAATTTAAATCGTCGCTTATCCGACACTTATTAAGCGACAATGACGAAAATTTTGTGGAACTTTTGCACCCACAGGCGTCGCTTAAACGACGGCTACAAAGACTAACTGTTGGATAAGCGACGGTTTCTAAGCGTCGCTTAAGCGACGGAGACAAGGAAAATCTGTCGGATAAGCGACATGTGCTAAGCGTCGCTTAAGCGACGGCTGTGATTTTT